>JAQIWZ010000239.1:0-23899 GCA_034697245.1 Malaconothrus monodactylus | reverse complement strand
CTCTCTCTCTCTCTCTCTCTCTCTCTCTCTCTCTCTCTCTCTGACTCGTAACTCTCAGTCTCTCAAATGTTTGTTCTGCATCTCTTAGTGAGTGCAACGCATCCCGAATGTGGATTTGTGCGATTCTAACTCAAGTACTTCTAACTTATGCTATAAAACTCTTCATTTGAATGATGATCAATACTTTAGATAAGAATATGATTTCACAAGAAAATGTTTGTCATAACAAACCTGATATAATCTTATATGAATATATACTCAAATGTTTCGATGCTCTACGATATTAAGGGCGATATTACCGATTATAGACTGTATTCTCCAAAAAGGTTTGCATAGCGTCTAGAGCTTCGCTTTCTTTTCTCAAGCATTGGATTAAGTTTAAATGTTTGTTGCCTACAAGCAATTGGCACAAATATCAAACGCATGTAAATATTCTCAACAGTTTTTATCTGTATATATTTATGCAGCGAATGTGAATATTTATATTTGATGCCATATTCCATTCTAAAAAATGGATTGTATTGCGTTAAGGGAATGAGAAATGGATTTTGTTCAAATGCAAAAAGACTTTACAGCTTTCGGAATAAATACTTGTACTGCATATATAGAAGAAATCAGAACCACTCAAATCTAAAAGACTGAGAGATTGTGAGATTTGATACAGAATTACCTATTTATTTGTTATTCTCACAAATTCACAAAATTTTTCTCGGATTTCTAAGAAAAATCGTTATTTCTATTGGTTAATTATCACAATATTTATAAGTTACGAGTCCTCTGCAAAGTTCAGATAATTAGAAATAAGTGCTTTGATTTAGATATTAAATTGAATGCAACACAACATTGTGTAAAATTTATCTAATTTATATTCAGTTATTTTGATGATTTAGTTTTGAACCAAAAGTTTGAATTTAACTTAAAAGCTGAATATTTGTAAAGCAATTTGAAGAATCTTTAAGCATTGAATGTTGCGTTTGTAGTAAATGATGAAAGTGGTCGCAGCCATAATCCTTAGTCCTATATTAATTGGATTGCACTTTGAGTTGAGGTGTAGAAAACGTATTAAACCATTTCAGCTAAATAGTCAATAATAAATTGCTTTTTCTCAAACATTTAAATGAATGCAATAATTGAAACTAATTATGATTTTTTACACAATAAGTTCACTTAAATTTAAGTATTTATTGCAAAATATGGATCAATTAATTAGATGAGCAAATGACACAGTTTTTGCTTTTTTCCTTTGGAATTCTTGATTAGATTTAATTAATTATTTGCAGTTTGAACCCCTTATTCGTTATAGAAGAGCTTAACTACAAAGTAGAAATGATGTCAATGACTTTGTTGATAAGGTTTTATGAAGCGCAGAACTACTACAGTTACGCACAATTATTGTTGTTATGCGTTGCATAATGTTTAGGTTTTGAGCTCACATTTTACGATCTTCTTCTATGGCTATTATATTGTAAGAGTGGACTTCATCTCTTCTGTTTTGCGTCTTTCATGTTTGATGCTATGGCATCACTCGTCATTGCATACAATCATTTCCATCTTCCAAGTCCTTCACTTGTCTCACTCTAACTGTCTTTAGCCCATAAATGTAGCGTAAAAGAGGAGAAAAACTCATCATCGGTGCAGATATAGCAATATTTTATTTTATTGTTATCCACACAAAATGTATAACTTTCTACTTTTGATATCATTTATTATTAAAATATTTCAAGTTTTCTTTTATGAAAATAAGTTTTATTCAAAATATGAAATTTGAGAATTATTTTGAATGTGATTCTAAAAAATAAAATTGCAATCAATAATTTTTTTGTAATTACAGAGTAATAGCTTTTAAATTTGAATTTTATAGAATAACTTGTTCAATCATAAATGAGCTCAGACTGTGTCGTTCAATGTTTTTCCTATGCATTTAGTTTGATCTTATATGCCTTATATGCCAAATGTTTGTATGCATTACAATACAAGATGAGAAAGTGATACCAATGGACAGTTATTTTGACTGCAACCTAGAATCAGTGCCTTCACTATTCTTTTCCGGTTGGCAGCATTTTGCCTTCTGATCTTTGAGCTCTACTGTTTCGACATTACCATTTTATGCATGGACTTCCTAACTATACGTTTGCATTTCGCTTCTCTATCATCATAAAGTATTGAAAGAAGAGAGAGAGAGAGAGAGAGAGAGATTTGTTTTTTCCTGATGATAGCCATGCATTCAAGTTGATTTCTAGTGATAAATGTTTGTCTCTTTAGAAGACCCAATGGTCATCATTATATTGAGCTGCAGTTTGGGATTCATGAAAATATCACTGGTATTACTTTTTCATGCATTCCTGTTTTTGCATAGCGAGTAGCGAATAGCGAATTCCTTGACAGCGATTGTTTGTCAACTCAAATTTTACTATAAACTTATAGGGAGCGAGTTTTGTTGGTTTTTTCAATGCTAAGCCTCACAGAATATATCATTTGGTGCATTCAGACAATGGTAATGCTCCAATCTTTGCTTTGCCGCTCTTTACTCTGATGAGATACCATTAATCTCTTAAAGCACTTCAACTGACTATGCATTTTATAAACGCTAAACCAAAATAGAAATAAAACAAAGACCAAACTTTTTACCAGAATCTAAAGTCCATTTTAAAATTAACTTAAAGTTCAGTTTATTATAGATTTACTTAAAAAACTATACGAACAAAACTGAAACTATAAATCGATAATATCTTTTATTTGAATTTTTTATTTGCTTTTTTCAATATAACAGAATTCAACAGAATCTTATAGAATAAATAGAATTCGAAGGAAAAAATAAAGTAAAATTATACAATTTCGACACTTATTATTAGTTTTTTACTTCACATGATTTCCGAATCTCTTTTTTATGGCAGTCAAATGATAGTCTGTGATAATAAAAAAATTGGTGCCAATTGGGTTGAACCTCAAAGTCAAATAAGTGCATCGCATAACACTTTGCAGTCATAAAAACACAATCAATGCAATATGTTAGATGTCACACACTTACATACATCATAATCCTTCAATGTGTATAACCCCTCACTATATTCTCCCCATAACACGATTCTCTGTCGCTTTCCTCCACTTTAAATTTACTCCTCGTAATAAAGCCAACAGTTAAAGCGAAAATCCCACTTTAAAATAACGGAAATCGGAGGAGCAGTACAACAATTGATCGCTTCATTCAGAACCCCTAAATTTTCTCCCATTAAAAATTGAAATTTATTTTTCTTTTTTGAGTTTTTTAATCTTAATGTTCACACGTGTGTTTCAAATCAAATTTTTGGTAAAGTTATGTTTTATTTTATGAGGATTATTATTATTATTATTATTTATTGTTTCGCTTTACAACAATAAGAAAACTTTTCATAAGCAAAAACATTTTTTACTTTGAAAAGTAATTTTTAGTTTAGTCTATTATTATTTTTACTACTGTATACTCTTTACGTGAAATAATTCAAAGAAAAGCCGTAAAGAGCACTCACTCCTCCTATAATGTATTCAGGTTTATTTAAAAAGGACACTGTTTTCTTTAGACCCGTAACATATTGTATTCAAATAATTCAAATATGCATCACTTGAGAGACGTATGCGCGCGACCAACACTTTTTTATATGCATTTTGAAACTGAGAGACTCAAACTCGCAAACATTGGACTCAATAGGAAGTAAATGCATTACATTATGCATATAGCGCTCATACGAGTGGTAATCCTCTTATTCAAATGTGCGCATTTCACTTTTCCACAATAAAACTTTTTTTCTGTTTTTGCATACTTTTGCATAATTTTTATTCTAAGTTTGAAAAAATATGAATAGAGAAGAACGTCAACGATTCCAACTATTGAAAAGCTCATTATTCCATTTGATTTTTATTCTTCGATGAATATTGATTTTAGAAATGAAACGAAAAAAACATGTTTCTATTTTATTCAATATATAAATTATTTTTAAATAATAAATAATTTTTGATATTCAATGAAAAAATTAACAAATATTTGTTAACTACGAATCAGAATCTTTAGTCCCGCATTATATTTGCATAATTTAATGCTGTAATAAATAATTAAAATGAAGTACACAATATTTCCTTATGATTCTAGTTTTAAATTTAATCAAAATAATTTTTATGAATATTATTCTTTTGATAATAACTATAGATTTTGATTGAAGAAAAATTTTTTATTAATATTTTAAAACAATGTTTTCTATTACTCTTTTAACAAAAAGTTTATTTATTTAATAAATTCATTAATCATTGATTTCTTATTGAAATAATAGACCCAGGAATGAATGGTGACCTCTCTGACACGCAGGACAGCAGGTCAAGCAATGATTCCGGGGATTTGGGTCAAGACGATGACAATAGTTTGGATTCAGATAAAGCTCTGAATTTGGTAATTAGTGCTTCACTTCAAAGTTTCATTCATTTTGTTTTAACCTTTTTAAATAAAATTAACTATAAATTAATTACAGGCTATGGATGACGAACCCCTCGATGCCACCGTTAGCATTGCTCATAATAACAGTTCCTTCAATAACAGCATCAATCGTCTAAACAAGAACTCTATAACACCGAATGGAAGCGCAATTTCAAAGCTATCTTCAGGTAGGAATACATCAAAAAATTCGTTCAATACAAATGAACGTAATGGAAGTGGAAATGGCACGATAGGCCAACTCTCAGGGCCTCAATTGTCTCCGACCACATTTGCCACGGCTGCGGCAGCGCTCGCAACTGCGGCCGCGGCCAATGGTATTTCGGTTAATCAATTGCTAACTCAGGTATTATTTAGAAAATTATTCATTTATTTGCAATCATTGAGTAATAAATTATAAATTGGTATTAGTTGATGGCACAGGCCGGACAACAGCAAATGCTATTACAGGCAGGATTTGCACAACAATTACAACAGGCATCTAAGGTAGGGGTATTTATTGGCTTAATATTTGCTCAAAAAATTTTAAACATGTGAATAATTATCGTTTTAATAGATGCCAGTGAACAGTACTTTAGCGGGTCTTTCAACACAAACATCAGATTTACAACAAATTCAACAACAATTGCAACAACAACAGCAAAACTTGCAAAGCATTCAGCCTTTACTATTTTTACAACAGGGGCAGATGGGACAAATTCCTACTAATTTACAACAACTACAGGCGCAACTTCTATTACAGAATCAGGTAATCTTCTAATTATAGCTCATTTTTTTATATGAGATTCACTCATTTTACCCAATGAAGAGTCAAAACATTTGAATAATAGAAGATGAATAATAAACTTTATAATAGATTATACAGTATTTGCAAACTTACTATAAGTTATAAAGTTTTATTCTGTATAAAGTATATGCATTCAAAGCACTCTGTATTCAAAGCAAATTTTGTTCAATACAGAATAAGTTGAGGAATAAAATATCAGTAGTTCATTACTTAAGTGCTGTATAAGCCTTAAAATAGAATTTTAATATAAATGGCAACATTTTCGAATTGCAAAATAATTAGCTATATATTAGTTCAGATTTTACGATCGCTTAAAAGTATTCTAAAGTTTATAAATGTAAAGCTCATCAGTTAATCATTTTTGAAATGTTTGCAAAAATAATATAATTGAATCAATATATGAAATTCAGGGATTATTACAACAAGGATTGTTTCAGCAAAGTTTGCATAACTTGGCGACAGGACAGGGAGTTTTACCTCAATTATCAGCTGCTGCTGCGGCACAACAGTTGCAACAATTCCAAGAAAGCCAACAAGTATTGCATAACGTGAGCTCACAATCACATCAACAACAACTTGCATCAAATCAGTCCTCACAACAGCCTTCAGCACAACAGCATTCGGCGCAACAACAAAGCACAACACAAGTTCAATCGAATCATCATCAGCAGCAGCAACAACAACAACAACTTCATCATCAAGTGATAGCACAACAAAATCAACATCAAATTCATCAACAAAATAAAATTAGTGCAAATAGTGGAATGACTAACAATAATGGCAGTACTAATAATAACAATAATATAAGTAATAGTAACTCATCGGTTACTTCACATCCGCTCAAAGCCGCAGTTACTCGTCCGACTGAACCCAATCCCGAAGAAATGACTGATTTGGAAGAATTAGAACAATTCGCCAAAACTTTTAAACAAAGAAGAATTAAATTAGGTATAGATTTCATTGCTATATAGGATATTAATTATATTACTTTACAATTAGATATAGACTTTTTTCGAAAAATCCTAAAAGTTTATCGTTAACAATGAGCTAATAAATAAATCATGAAATAGGTTTCACTCAGGGAGACGTTGGTTTAGCAATGGGTAAATTGTATGGCAATGATTTTAGTCAAACAACAATATCCCGCTTCGAAGCTCTTAATCTAAGTTTCAAAAATATGTGTAAATTGAAACCATTGCTTCAAAGATGGCTCGAAGACGCGGACGCATCACTTAATAATCCGACTGCTTTGAATAGTGCGCATTCAACGCCTGATTCATTAAGTGGAAGAAGAAGAAAGAAGAGGACAAGTATCGAGACGAGTACACGAGTAGCGCTCGAACGCGCTTTTTTGCAAAATCCAAAACCCACTTCTGAAGAGATAACAATGTTAGGCAATTCTTTATGTATGGAAAAAGAAGTGGTTCGCGTCTGGTTTTGCAATCGTCGCCAAAAAGAGAAGCGCATAAATCCTCCGCCTTCTGTGTCCGGAGTGTCAGGCATTGGTTCCCCGTCTTCACCGATCAACACAATGTCAATGGCTTTCACATCAGTCCCAACAAACTTGACCACTACCTCATCGTTTAACTTCACGTCACCCAATATGTCACTCGTCTCATCGATGCCATCGCACAACTCATCAGGAGTTCCAATACTACCGCCGAGTCCCGAGAGTCGGTCTCCATTAACTCCGGCCTCTTCATATTCGGCTCATTCCAATACATCCAACTCTATCGGTGGCATTCCATTAACACAATCGCAAACTATTAAAAATGAAAGAGACTTATAGATTGAACCAATTTGTCTAAGACTTGGTTTATTTTGGTGTTGGTGTGAATTTCTTCTCGGAAAAAATTAACTTTAACTTTCATCTCAATTAGTTGTGGTAATAAAGAAATCAAAAATCGTGCAAATAGTTCCTAAAGAAAAAACATTTCCATATCATTGTGTATGCAATTGATTGAATGATTAATTAATATTGAATGGATTGAAGTCAATGTGTAAAAAAACTAAACAGATCTAAATCTTTGCGCTCAACAAATATTTCTTCTTCAAACTAGTAATCTTAATATGAAAACTATATAACGGGTTATGAAAAAGATTCAAATTTTTGTGATTTTAATTTGTTACATGAATTTAATATAAATGAGATAAATCAAAATTCAAACCTTAAAAACTTTATTTTTTACTTTTCACACTTAAGTCAGCACTATTTTAAATAAGTTGGTGTCAATTTTAGTTACTTTCATTTAAGTTATGTTTTTTTTAATGTTCATTAAAATGTTAGTTTTAATGTTTCAAAATTAATTTATCGACAATTTTACTGTTAATTAATGCTTTTTTCCTTCAGATACATTCCATCTTTGAAATTAGATTTGCTTAAAATGAAATTTTAAAAATTCTTTTATTTAATACATGAAATAGTTGAAAAATGATAGGAAACGAAGAGTAGAAATAACGCGTAAACTTTATGTTAGCAATAGTTATCTCATAAAATAAGTGTGCAATACAACTGATAATAATAAAAATTTGTGCACAAAGAAAGTTACAAAATACACTTTTTTCAATAATAAGTTTTACAGAACTATGAACTCATAATTTACAACATAACTCTTCTCAACTAAATTGAATGATTGCAATGCAATTAATTGATTGTTTATCATGTAATAGAGAAGAAATATAAGGTCATAATATAAATAAAATGAAAAAATTTGTGAAACAATTGTATATAAATTGGAAATAGTTTTCGGGGACTTCAAGTTTTCTTTTGTAAGTTGGAATCGTTAGAAATTCGTAAATATATTTGGGCTGTATATCATTCAATTAATCAGTTCCTGGTTTTCGAAATAATTTAGAAAACAATTCCATGTAATGTGTAAAAAAATAACTTACGTTTGCTTTTATATATTTGAAATACATCATAAACTTACTTAAAGTGTTATTTCTATACTTGTGAACAGAAAACATGATCCCAATTCATTTTTTCTTATTAGACTAATAGCTGTTATTATTTTTCTAAAATTTGACCTCAAAATTGAAACATTCCATAAATTAAGATATAAGTTTTTTTTAATAAACGCTTTGTTTTCAGATGTCTTAAACCTTTGAACTGTAACTTACTATAAAAAAATAATGATATACGTTACTGAAAATGGAGTATTAATACCTTTCTTTAATGCCTTCCTATCGGTGCTTTCTATTGACTAAAATGTTCCTAAAAGTGTATCTCTTTTATGGTGAATTGATACAGTTCCTAATTAAATGCCATTTGCTGTAATTTTTTTCTATCTCTTAGCTTCGATTATCCCTTAAATTAATTGATATCTCTTAATTTTCCGCAAAGTTGAGGTCAAATTATTAAACCGCTACCTCTTTATTATAGGGAACTTTTGACTTCAAAGTGGTCTATCAACTCACCAAATTACATGAGATATGATTGTTATTCACAGTTAGCAAAATTGAGTGTCAAAATCTTTTTATATTAGCCTATCTTACGGTATGAAACATATACTTAAAAAACTTGAATACGGGAAAGTCAACTAAATATACTTACACTTGAAGCTCAAGGAATACAAGTTTCGTGATTGAAATTCTCTTTTAGATTTAATACTTTTTTCTAAATGATTATTATAAACAAGTGAACAATTGTTTGAAATTTAAATTGAGGCTAAATAAATGAGTAAACAAGTAATTGAAATTACAGCATCTTTAATAGGGCTCAAAATTGAAGATAAATAACTATTTCACAAAACAGTTCTACATTTTAGAATATATCTCATATTTTAATGTTGATAACCCTTCAAGAAATTTCATTTTCAGAACTATCTCATGCCTATCTTTTTATTTTAATAAAATTAATTTCAAATAAGCGGTGATTGTAGTTTAAACAACAAATCAAATTCATTAGTTATTATGTAAATTGATTTAAAACATTCCAAATGTGTTGATTTTATATTGTAATAACTGTTAAAATTGTGTCCCTTTAAAAAACTTTTTGGTTTAAATGATTAAATGTTAACATTAATGTTAATGACAATACTTTTCAATCACAAGACTGATAATTGGCTCATAATTGTAAATAGATATTTGTTGATTCCATAAATAGTATGTATGACTCAAAATTTCATCGATTTTAGCAATTAAATAAAAATATATATATATACTGTATATATATCTTATGAATTTTTCGAATTTTTTCTCTAGTTTAAATTCTTGTTCATTTTCTTTTCATGCACCTAAAGTTCTAGCTATAGCTATAGCTCACAGTTTAAATTCAAAATATATGGATATTATTTTTATTTTCATAACTCTTATTATTGAGTTAGAAAATATTTTTAACTTAAATTATGCAAAACAAAAGTTTTTTATGGAAATATATTTGTAAAAATCTTCGTAATTTCGTAAGTTCGTAATTTTAGAGGAAAAAATGCAAACACATTCATTTCTATGAAAAAAAAACAATATTTTTACCTGAAAGGATCGCCAACTAATTTCATTTTTTTATTAAGTACTCTAATCTTCAATCTTTTAAATATCTTTTTCAATAATAGAGCATATAATATATTGTATATAGTATTATCCAGATATATACTCACTTGGAGTACGTACAGACAGACATGTACGCAGACATTCAGTACATACATTCTCAACAAAATAAATACTCACCAAAACCGGCTTATTTTCATCAAACGAACTTTTAGAACCGTTTATTTTAGAGTTAAACTCGTTTCTTGAATAATATTTCTTTAATAATGAAATTAAAATTTTCAAATTTTTTATTATTTTTGAATTATATAACTATATTATACACGTATTCGTTTTTTATAGTTTTGAGTTTATAAATACGAAAATACGTAAACTTACATAATATAGGGAAACATTTGAGGACTTGAAGGAAATCGTGATTTGACATTCATTTCAATACTGCGATGATTCTAATATCAATATAACTATAGATTAAGCTCAAAAAGTTTTATGTCTTTATTATAATTCAAATAAAGTCAAATCTCAAATGTTTTATAAGTCCTCAATTGTTTTATATGAACAGTTTTTTAAGGAAGTAATTTGTGAGTTAAGTGTCTCAAGAGATATAACTTTACTAAAAAGCTTTTCATTTTTGATGGATTAATAAACTTTACATTTACAATGGTTTTTGTTCATTATATTTTCTATTGGTAACCGGTCTTTACAATTATTTTTAAACAATGACTCCAATCATTGTTTCAGTAAAAATATGTCTTACAGAGTATCAAATTTTTTTATGGAGTTTAAAAACGTATTGCTTTTAAACCAATTAAAAATAATATAATAATTATTAAATTTGCTAAAATGTAATGTTAATGTTCGCACTTTTCGGACCTGAGATACAATACATGTTTTATTTAAAAAACAACTTTTTAAATAAATTATTTTAAACGTTCAAAACGAACCTGAGTTGTAATTAAATACTCGTATTTTATTTTGATTGTTTATTCCGAAAAAGAGGTAGTTTTTATTGATAGAGAGTATAAGTTTATAATACCTGAATGCGTTTTAGGAACGTATTTATAGTAAAGCACCTAAAAGGCAATTATTCACCGAATGATTCATTTTACATTAAGACTCATAAGGAATTTTCAAATATTTATGAATTTTTACCCGAATTATAGTTGAATTCTAATTTGACATAAATAATGATTAATTCCGTAATTTAGTTTTGAGTCATTACATCTGTTATCATTACTGTTTTTGTCTTATTTCTCACAATTGATTCATAACATATTTCAAATTTTCAAATGATGAAAATAAAAATTAATTTCAATTAACAAAATAAAACTAAAGTAATCCCAAAATCTAAAGATCCCTAAATCTCTAAATTAACATATCATAAAACAAATGCAATTGCCATCCAATTAATAATTTTAACGACTTGTATATATACATAAACTATTAAAAGTTATTACTATTCTGTGTGTCTATAAAAACAACTCAGATTCACTGATTCACTGATTCATTGATTTACTGATTTACTGATTCACTGATTCATTTGTCAATTGTTTAACATTATTTCATACTTTATACAATTTAACCCGTTATTAATTTGATGTGAGATAACTAACGATTGCTTATTTGCCATAAATGATAAAAAATTATTTAACTATTTTGAGCGAACAACCAAATAATGTTTGGAAAAACTCGTTTCAAGTCAGTATATCGTAAAATTCGGTTTTCGCTTTGGAATATAAATTAAATTAAAAGAATTAATAATAATAAAAAAAGAAATGTTAATATGAGGTAAAGTAAATTTTTTAAAATTAAGCTAAAAAAGGGTACATACGAAGCAAAATATACTAATTTTCAGTATTGCGTACAAAAGAATCATTTATTCCTGAGGACTAATTATTATTATTGCCAGAAAATTTTTAATTACAATAGATATAAAATTCTAATTGCCAATGCAGTCCCTGCCTTTTCATGTCTTTATTAGTTTTAGATATAAAGCATAGCTTTTTCAATCGCAATGTTTTACTGATGATTTAAATTCATTTAAGTGAATAGAAATAACAGAAAAACTATCATTAAAAAACTTATGTTCAGCTTAAATGACGTGAAAGAGAGAATTGCGCGAAATAATGAACTAATTAATAGGAAGAGATAGAAAGCATTAATCAGAGAACCTTAAGTATAGGCTTTTAACTTATTTGCGTTCAATGATTTTTCGAATAGCCGGTAAAAATCATTTTGTTATAGTTATTATGGAAGAGTCACAAAATTCATTCAAAATAGAGAAAACTAGTAAAACATTGTTTTATAAACTTTTAAAATTTATGCACATTTTTTTGACGAAATTGCAATATTTGGAAAATATAAATTTTTGATTGGAAAGAAATTAGAAGGAATACAATGCAATCGTCATATAATTCTAATTTGAGCGAAATTTCATTTATATAAACTTAGTTTCAATAGTATTTTTTATGTCAATTTTCTTCAATTATGGCATTCGATAACTTTATTTACAATAATATATCGACATAAAAAATACTGTTAGGAACCATTAAATCGGAAATAATTTCTTTATTACCTTTCATTTTGATATTAAGCTGACAATTATTGACAACAAGACTTCACTTTTTTCAGACGGCAATAGTTTTAAAAAATAATTCACGAAGAATGCAAACCTCGAACCCCATAACCAGAATAATAATAATAATAATAATAATATCTTCTTTGAAATAAAATTGTTAAAAAAATAATAATAATAATAATAAACACAATGATTTCAGTCTCGATCAGATTTGATGACTGATCTCGAAGATAGGTTTAATGTTGGAATGTTTAGACATTGCATGGAATTATTGGCTGAGGTAGAGTTAGCAGAATGAGCAGAGACTCCTGAATTAGGGGTCAAAGACGGTGACCTACTTTCAGGACTGGCTGGAAATTGATGATGAATTGATGGCGATCTAAGATTATGTTGTGGATGATTATGAATTTGAGACAATGAGGCGCTAGTCATTTGCGGTAAGGGTGATGTACAGCTAAAAGATGATGAGGTAGAACTCGGAGCTGTTGGAGCGTTGTTCCCACCTGTAAATGGTGTTGAAAACGACAACAACGGAGAAACTGTTGGCGAAGAGCTCATTGACATCATTGAAGAGCCAGACGGAGGATTTATGCGCTTCTCTTTTTGGCGACGATTACAAAACCAAACGCGTACCACTTCTTTCTCCATACATAATGAATCAGCTAATAATGTGATCTCTTCAGAGGTCGGTTTTGGGTTTTGTAGGAATGCTCTCTCTAGTGATACGCGAACTGTTGTCTCTATACTCGTTCTCTTTTTTCTTCTTCTGCCACTTATTGATTCTGGTGTTGAATGAGAACTACTCAAAGCGGTCGGATTATTGAGTGAAGCGTCCGCGTCTTCCAACCACCTCTGCAGTAATGGCTTTAATTTACACATATTTTTGAAACTTAAATTCAATGCTTCGAAGCGAGAAATTGTTGTTTGACTGAAGTCATTGCCATACAATTTACCCATTGCTAAACCAACGTCTCCCTGAGTGAAACCTAGATTTGGATTTCAATATTTTATTTAGCATTCATTTTTAGGTTATTTGTTCAATATTTAAGACAATATATTTTTCGGCATAAATTTTTCAATTGCTATAATACTTAAACTAATTTATGCAATTTTTCGCAAGATTTGCATTCAAAATAGACAACATTCTCAAACTTTTACATAAATAAGTTTTACAAATCTCTTATTTTATAAATAAACATTAATCTTTCAAAAGTTTTCAAAATTCGTTACATAATTGTTCATTCGTTTAACAATTTTTATCTTTAATAGAAGCAATCGAAAAGTTAATCATAGAATCAAATCATGAAGTTATTTAATATTCTCGAAAAGTTTTTATTATTTAAATTTAAAAATGATATCTTAACTGAAAAGAAATATTAAGAGCTTAGCGCTGAAACTCAAGATTTCAATCAAATCGATGAGATTCTAATATTTTATTGCTTTTAGAATAAGCCGAGAATTTAATTAAAAATAGGGACAATGAGATTCTTACCTAATTTTATTCTTCTTTGTTTGAACGTTTTTGCGAACTGTTCTAATTCTTCTAAATCTGTCATTTCTTCAAGATTTTGTTCAGCAGCACGAGTCACAGCAGCTTTGAGCGGATGCGCTGAAACTGATGAGCTATTAGTATTGCTGTTAATAGTATTGACATTAATGTTAGCACTACTATTATTTGTACTAATTTTATTTTGCTGATGAAGTTGGTGTTGACTCTGATGATGATTTTGTTGAATTTGTGTTCCCGATGTTTGTAGTGATGACTGTTGTGATGATTGATTTGATACATGTTGCTGTTGTTGAGACTGTTTCGCAGACTGTTGTTGACTTTCTTGGAATTGTTGCAACTGTTGTGCCGCAGCGGCCGCTGACAATTGAGGTAAAACTGCCTGTCCTGTCGCTAAATTATGCAAACTTTGTTGAAATAATCCTTGCTGTAATAAGCCCTGCAATAAAATAAATTCACAATTGCTTTATAATTTTCAGTAGCCTTTTGTATAAATATTATTAAATGAAATAAAAATATTTAAGCTTTTTTTCTGTCGAAATACTGCTAATTGAGTATCAAATATTTACTCGAATTTTTCATTGTTGAAATTTATTCACAAATAAATGTGAAATTTTCAAGGAAAATATCGCACAGCAATTATTCAAAAATGTCAAGAGATGAGCAATTTTTAAAAAATTTGAGAAACTTAATTAAAACAACTGCTTCGCAGCAACAAAATCTTGACCAATTTTTAAATTAACAAGTTTTACCACAATTAGACTGGGAATTAATTTTTTCAAAGATTAATTAAAAATTTAATTGTTTGATATTTGTTATATTAAATTAATTGAAAATATGAATGAAGCGTTTTTATTGATGAAAAAACTGATATAAAAGTAGAGTTTTACCTGATTTTGAAGTAAAAGTTGTGCCTGTAATTGTTGCAAATTCTGAGTGAAGAGAAGAGGTTGTAAACTATGCAGATTTTGTTGTTGCAAATGTTGCTGAATTTGCTGCAAATCTGATGTTTGTGTTGATAAACCACTCAATACATTGGTCACCGGTATCTAATGAAATAATATAATCTCATTTGAAAGAGGAAAACAACTCAATACTACCAGAGCTTTCGTTAGTTGTATCAAAATCAATACCTTAGATGCCTGTTGTAATTGTTGTGCTAATCCTGCCTGTAATAGCATTTGCTGTTGTCCGGCCTGTGCCATTAACTAAAATCAATTTATAGTTTCATTAAACAAACAAATATTTGATACAAAAGACTCAAATATTTCAATTTTATACCTGTGTTATTAATTGGTTAACGGACATATCACTGGCGGCGGCAGCGGTTGCAAGCGCTGCGGCCGCAGTCGCGAATGTTGTCGGAGATAATTGAGAGGCTGAAAGTTGACCCGAACTCATTTCGTTTGCACTGTTATTGCGCTCGTTTGCATTGAATAAACTTTTTGAGGAATTTCGACCTGAGTTTAGTTTAGAGATTGCACTACCGTTTGGAGTAATCGAGTTTTTGCTTTGATAATTATTGTGAATGGAATTCGTATTGTTGTTATTATGTGCCACACCAACAGTCGCATCGATTGGCATTTCATCCATTGCCTATTGATTAAAATTAAACATAGAATTTAAGAATTCATCGGCTTTCAAATGTAATTAAGATTTTAAATAATTTTTAGTAATTTATTTGTTAAGCTTATGGTTTTAATACAATTTTCATTCAAATTATTAAAGACCATCTCTTAGAGTTTAATTTAATGCTTAAATTTTACTTTCATTTTATTTGTATTTGAATAGATAGAGGTATGTGTTTATTGATGTTTTGTCCGATAAGCGAAAAATGATATTAAATATTATGAACGATAAACAGTAGACTTGTTAGGAATAAACTTTGAATCAAACTTTATTATGCAATAAAGCACTAATAAGTGATAGTTGAAAGAAAAGACACAAACGTGATACAAGTGGTTCTGTATATTCACTATAAGTCAATGTCTCATGTCTTCGCTTAAACATAAGTTGTAAAATAATGTGCTCTTATGTGTAGTAAAATGAGATTTCATTATTTGCAATACAGTTCGTAGGCGTCAATAAATTTCCTCATTTATAATATTTTACAAGTAGTCGTTATATAAACATATTTTCAAATGAATTGAATCTTGAATTTTCATCAAAATTTTGCTCAAAATTCATTCGATTGCATATATGATTGAAAAAAACTCAAATTTTAAGAAAATTAAAATAATCAAACTTTTTAGATCCCTATCATAAATGGAAACAGTTTTCTAATGAAGTAATTTGCACTTTTTAAATTTACAGTAACAAAAGATTTACAGTAACACTCACCAAATTGAGAGCTCTTTCAGAATCCAAACTATTATCGTCATCATGATCCAAATCACCGGAATCATTGCTGGACCTGCTGTCTTGCGCGTCCGAGAGGTCACCATTCATTCCTAGGTCTTAAAAAAAGAGAAGAACGAATAAGTTCATTGAGTGGTTTAAAATTCTTTCTTATCAATAAATTTAATGAATTTTCAGTAATTGAAAATCACATTATATTTTTTTATGTTGCAAAACATCTTTTCTTCTAATGGAGAAATATTCACGACATGATTATATAAATTATAATAGATTTTTCTATTTCCTGTTTAGATTTTCAAAAATATTGTTTACTAATATTGATAAAGAAAACTTTATTATTGCAACTTAAGATAAATTATTATAAATGATATTTATAAACATGAATGAAATCTGAAATTACATGAAAGTGTTGATCCTATTTGGAGTAACAGATTTGTCTTATGTCAAATCCACTCTAAGATATGATCGACTCGACACATACTAAAGTGTGTATAACATGTGAATACAGTTATCACTCGAAAAATGATTGCTTAGAGAGCATGACAGCTCTTTGATACTAGACTTGAATCACATCAAAGATTGATATGTGAAGAAGTAAACTATGCAACACGTGCTCTTAAGCAGACAAACTAATTTTGTTGCATTGCATGACTGAAGTCAGGCTTTAGAATATTCACACTTTGCTATCATTAGAATCTAGAAATACTTATTTTCTATTAAAATTTCATTGAATTGAATCATAAAATTTATAATTTGAATAAAAAGTTTATTTATAACTCGGAATTAATATTCAATCAGTTGAGAAACTCGATAAAAATCCGGAAATTCGATTATATGTGTGTTTTGATAGAAAGTTTAAGACAAATGTGTATCCAATTTGTCAAAAACAATTGTCAGTTGACTGTAACATAAGTCATATGTAAAGTCCATTATTCAGAGGAAATTCGATTTCATATGAAAATCGTATCAAATATCAAATAATTCATTTTCGAGAATAAATTAGATGCAAATATATTATTGATTTTCTAGAATAAATATTTGACCGAAATTTCTTTTCTCGAAGAGACACAACTTTCATTCCATTATAAAGTGCATTGAAATGAGTTACTCTGGTATAAAATATCAGAATATAAAATATAAACGACATAAATGACACATTATATAAAAAAATCAAATATTTTAATAAAGATGACAAAGTATTTGTTTATTTTACAAATACTTTTTTCTGACTTTTGATATAATACTTTTCTTATAAAACGTTAAGTATTTTGTCTTGTAATTCAAAGTATTCGGCCGACACTTTGACACTTACTTTATAAAACTAAACATCTGAGACATACACATCCATAGTATAAGAGGATTATAAAATCTGCATAGTATATAGTGCTTTGCCTGCATATCAAATAGGAGCAGATGGAGTGCAGAAACTGTTACAAAACATCAAGTTCTATCAAATTGTAAAGCAATACTTCTAAAGGAGGAATTGTGAATTGAGTCGAATCTCTGATACTAAACATCAAAAAATGAAACAAAAAAACAATAATTGATAAATTATTTTCTATCTATTGATAAAATTATGAAATAATGAGAAGAGATAAACTTAAATGAAAATATATAAAACAGTTTAATAAAATTGATTGATTTCGTTAATAACATACATCAGAGAAAATATTGAAAGAATATATTTTGGACCAGCAATAGTAGAAATATGCAAAAACACAAAAAATTAAGATTCTATCTAAACCTTGTAAGTCGTATTACATTAGCAACAAATTGTTTTCAGCGAAAACATCTTTTGTAACTCAAATGAAATGTAAACATTAAATCAACCAAATAATTGTATTTCCATAATTAGTATAATAATAATAAAAAAAAGAAAATGTGTCGTAAAATAAAATAAATCGTATAAATAATCTTTAAGAAAATCGTATGTTTTTTTCTATCACTAAATGATAAAAAGCCAAATAAAATCCGTGGCAACAGTACAGGTATATTTGACGAAACTACAGATAAATTTTCTTTATTGAATAAATGTAAACCTTTTATGTTCGCAATGCTTAATAATACATAAATCGATAGCAATGAATTTGAGATTTTATAAAAATTGAAATAAATGTATATCTTTGACAAGTTATTCAACACTTAATAATAGCACTCAATGCTTTACTTTGTGTGCTCGTTATCAATAATGGTTAGCATTGGTTTGTGATCCGCTTCTTTACATGATTTTTATGGAATAAAATTTTTATATATCGATTGATTGAAAATTCGATTCAATTGAAGGCCACCCGATCTCTAAGCTTTTCATTGAAAGAACTTTGAAAATGTTTGATTTAAAAATTATAAAACTTGTGTCAAATATTGAAAAACATAAACAAAACAGATTGTATAAAAAAATGTGAATATATGTTGTGATATGATATGGTAATAGTGGAATACGAGAGTTTAAGTGCAACACAAGCATTACAATACGCGACATTCAAAGCGAACGGATGAGATAATGTTATTTTGAAGATGGATTGTGTGCGATAATGTATGACCTAATCTGCCTATTGAACCTTCACTGCAACTACTACTGAGACTTTTGGAGAACGTCAATGTTCTATCAATCTTTGTGTTTAGGCATAAGAAGCGCATTCAAAGTGAGAAAGCGATAGATAGAGAGATGCAAAAAACACTATTGGGAAACACACTATGGCTGAAATTGATTTTTGATTATTTCGCAATTTCAATAAATCACAACTGGCAGAAACCAACTTCTAAACATTGATAGCATAACTTTTCTTATTATCTTTCGCGGACTTTAGTTTCGCACATATTTTGCTTTGAGATTGAAAATAAGTTTTAGTGATTCTGGGCTCATAGCATTGAGGAAATAGTAATAATCCTCAAAGTCATCATTTGGTCTCTAAATAATATGCTAATGACCACAATTTGAGCCAACATTTCATCAAAAACAACTAAAATCAATACTTTGCTGAATATAAAAATTGGTTTCAATGTTAACTCGAATCGGAAAAGTTAGAAATTGAATATCAAAAACATTCAACAGCGCGACCTTTTTTCAAGTTATAACTTTACTGATATTGAGAGTGAAATGTAAAATTTGAATGTAATGTAAATGCGATCGTGAAGTGCTATATCTGTGGTACGCTTTTTTCAAAGTTTTTTCTCGCATCAGAGGACAAGTGCTTCAATGCTTCCGATCAAAAACTGAGGAAATACTCTGCAAAACTCGAGGAGAGGGAGAAAAGCGTGTGGCACACACTCCTTCATTGCATGTCTCTCCCGACTCTCTTTTATTATTTCTTTCTATCTCTCTTTTACTGTATTATATAACAAGTAAATTTAGAGGAGAGAGAAGCTGATTATGACGGATTATGATGTATGCGGCAGTCATACACATGCCATATTGCTCTATGTTATAGAGTTAAACAACCCACTTGTCCCCCAATCAGACCTGAAACCACCCCAAGACCTAATCAGACCTAAAGGTGTCTTTATTGGTATGCGGAAAAAATAATATCACTGTTGGAAACCAGAATTTATTTTGAAAATTTATTCAAATTTATTATAAGTCGAACATTGAAATACTAATGAAATATGAAACTTATGCAAAATTTCATTTTAATTTAAAAGTGTCGATTTTCAAAATTAAATTGATAATAATTTCATGAAAATATTCTAAACAAGTTTTGGAAAAGTGACGAAATAGAAAATATACTCAATAATACTATGAAATTGATATGTTATTCAAGAGGAATATAAGAGCTTTTAAAAAATTCACAAAAATCCATGAAAAATCCATATTTCACATTTTGGCGACTACTTTATTTCAAATCATGGATTTACAGTTCTCCTAAAATATAAACTATATGTAACTTTTTTATCTCCCAAGTGGACCACTTTTTTATTTTTTCATTTTGGGTTTCGATGGGGGAGAAAATGTAAAGTCAGTAGTAGTCGGACAAGAGATTAATGGCATCTCATCAAAGTGAAGAGCATCACTACCAAAATTAGGCATTTCGAATGTGCTTTATATATCACTTGACAACACTCTGTGGACAGCAGACAACCCATTTTCAATGGATAATATTTAAAATGAGGGAATAAATTATCTCTACTTCAAATTTAAAACTTTATTATCAAATTAAAGCGTAGCAAAAATTCTTGTTAGAAATCTAGAAATATATCATTTGATAAACTGTGAAACTTAATAAAAAAAAAGTCTTTTGTCCCTTTTTAGAAAAAAAAATCAAAAACTGAATATTGATTCCAAAGTTGAGAAGAGAAATATATAATTTTGAAGTTTATTGAGAAGTATTGAAATTCGATGCATGGCTGCAAACAAATGAACTGATATCTAGAAAGTACTTTTGCGCTTAATATATTCAAAATCACTGGTGAGGGTCATCATTGCAATCAGAATACACAGACTGTTATTTGATAAATCACTTCTTGCTCACTAGAAATCTCTCCATTAACATTTTGTCTCGGACTTAATGCGTTTCTCTATTTAATGAGTTGATGCTTCACTCCATTAGCATTACTCAGTCATTAATTGAAAAAAAGACAATTTTCTTTTTCCCCTTTAAATCAGTTGATGGTAATCGAGGAAAATGAAAAAGAGCTAAAAAATCAAACTCGAGACAGATAGTCAATCAAATTGTTTGTGTCGCGTGATTTGCATAACCATAAATATGAAGCGAAGTCTATAACACTCCCACGTGTCGCTTTTCATTGGCTGACAAATACTGTTGGGGTTAAAAATCGATATTTTATACTCCTTTTATTATAATTTTTCAATATTTCAACATTAAATTTTTGTTGAATGAGTACTACGAGTAGTATAGAAACATTTTTTCTTCATTCTATATTCACTATATTCACATAGCATTTGATTCAAATTCTAAATTCTTCAACTCTCTATTTCACTCTCACATTCAAAAATACATTTGATAAAAAAGATTTTAAAGAATTTCTAATCTATTTTGAGCATAAATTTGAAATATTTATAATTTAATTTGTTTATAGATTCGAGCGTTTGATTTAATGAAATGAATAAGAATAGAAACAAATATAAATTCTGAATGAAATTTTTATCATTTCATGATATAATAAAATTTTTTGTACGAAACAGAATTCTATACGGAAAATAGACTAATACTAAGCAAATTCTAAAATATGGACAAATCTCTAAGCAATAAGAGAATAACTTTTGCAATTTTATCATTTCTTTGTTTAGTACTGTTCAAAGTATCATCAAAACTGTTAGGCGAAAAAAGTTTTCCGTTATTTACCAATAGATTCAGGCGAAAGCTCACAGGAACTAAACGCACGTTATTGGCAACAATAGAAGTTCTACGGACGGACCGAGTTATAAAGAACAATATATTTTACATTTTAATATTAATTTGTTGATTTTATCAAACTATAAAATTCGATCTTTTTTGTTTAAAAAGACCAAAAAATTGGACAATTTGAATTACTTTAATTTAATTGAAACATCAATAAAACAAGACTTTTAAAAAATTGAAGACATAACACAATTGGATCGTATAAAATAAAGTTAACGGTTGTATTCAAAGTTGAGTACAATTGATGCACATCTTTGCATCTCTTATCTTTTTTGAATGAGCAATTCTCGCAGGCGAGTACTCAGACTTATCTGCATCAAAAGCTAACACAAAACAGTCCTTATAAAACGAAATAGAAAATAACCAAATAAGAAAAAAGACTTTAATCCAAAAATGCCCAATCATTTAATGGAGAAAAGGAAACAGCAAAATAAGGGCAATTGGATTAAAGTGTCTTTTAGAATAAAGTCTCTAAAATATAAAATGTTTAAAGTTCTATCAATGGATTAAATGATAGATTATACAAACTTAAACATTTATATCTGCTTCTAAAACAAATACGAATTGCAATGTATTAGGATTTGTAAATGCAATTTTGAAGTTATGTTAGAATCAAACGATAGTATTTTAAAGTATCAACTTATTTGTGCAAATTTACTGCACTTATGATCACATTTGAACCAAATTCTGAAAGACAAATAGAAATTTTTGAAAATGACAATCACAGATATGATGGTTTTATATCATAATTTTGAGAAGAGCGTTGTTTGATGACCATTATTATCATAATATTCAGTCCAAAATGTTCGGATGACGTCATTTGTTTATAAGGTTAGGCAAATAGAGAATATTTTTAGTGGCACTTTAAGCTGGTTTGAGAGATGCACTATTCAGCACATAATAATAGCATCGGTGGCAGTAATAACTGAAGGAGGGATTGCCTCATGTGAACTACAGACTAAAGCTCAGTCTGTTAGGGAATGGAAAAGAGGGACTAAACAATCAAATTTAGGATAGAATGCACTCAAATTTCTTTTTTAGTTAAATTTTGAATTTTATCGAAAAATTGAAAACTTATCGCTTCAATCAGTATTGAGTTGACGTCAATTCATTTCAAAAATAATTTCAATCAAATTAATTTTGATAACTTCTTAAATAGATATGGAATTATAATATTCACTGATTAAACAAAGTTTCTTATTGCAAGTCATACAAAGCAAAAATCAGTAAATAGTAGAGTATAAGGCGTTGCGTCAGATATTCATAAAAGAAACTCATAGAGATTTAAGCTGTAAGGGCGATGACCCAACTCTCCTTTTCTCTTCTATCGGTTGAATTCTCCGCTTTCTCTCAATAAGGCTCAGAAATACTAATACATGCACATCATCAGCAGTAGCCATAATGCCTTATGCAAATAATAGAGGAGGAAGAAAAAAGTGTGGGGAGAATAGAATGCAAAATGAAGTGCAGAGGAGAGCAGATAGGATTTGATGCTAAATTTGTGCAATAGCCGTAAAGGATACTCACTTACACAACACGCAATAGAGATTGTATTACAGGTGCTTCAGACGCATTTACAATAAACTACCGTATATTCGAAGCAACAAAATAGCGAATTCAATTCTACGCATATATTGGTGTATATCTATATATAAATATACGAATCTGCAAACATATCATCAAAATGAATAAAAATATATATATATCTATAGGAAGAAAAAATAAGACACAAAATAGAATGGAATGAATAGAAATGAAAAATGTTCAGTGGATGATAAAAATCAGTTTTCAATACCTTTGAATATATTGGATGCAAAGCATAGATTGGATTGAAAGATATCATATATGTATTATAATAAAAAATAAATCATATAAAAAATATTTTACTATTACTTTTGCTTAAAAGATAAAAACAAGTAAAAATAGGCAATATATGCATACGTATTGCTGTTTCTATTGCAATATAAGAAATACGTAAGTCTTAAAAGTTCAATAAAAGCATAAGAAATATATTCCAAATTTGATGTTTCGATTTTTCATATTATATGGAGACTTAATCAAGAAACTAATATAACTCAAAACTTTTATTGCAAAATTGTTTATTTTGTTATGAAATTCAATTTGTATAAAAGTTTAACGAAAACTTTATTTGCAAGTTATATGAGTAGAAGTTTTAGAGCCGATATGAAAAAATACGAAAACAAATAAATTATGATATAAGCCGATTGAATAAACAATTACTAATAAAATGGTTCAATTCTAATATAATATATTGAATTTCAAATTTTAAAAATTATTGTTTAAAAGTTAAAGCTTCACAATTAATAAAACAAATTATCTTTCATTATCTTTTATCTTACTGTGAAAT
>JAQIWZ010000238.1:0-23974 GCA_034697245.1 Malaconothrus monodactylus | reverse complement strand
AGTTTTCTAACATTAAGTCTACTTCGCGCATGCAGGGGATTTTAAACTGGTACATAAGATCGATGGGTACATAGAATCCCGGTACATAAAATTGGTGTTCCACTGTATATATTTTGCGAATAGCTTTTGATTTAGATTTAATCAAAGAAGTAATGAATTCAGATTTTTATTGAGTAAAAGTTATTGAAAAATTCAATGTTAATAAATAATCAATAAAAACATTTACAATCAATTAATTTAATATATAACAAATGAATAAATGAACACAAAAAGGAATTAGATAACATCAAAATAAGTTTCCCGATAGCTATATCACGGATGAAAAAGGGATGTCTGTATTGCTGTCTAGCGCTTAATTTAGGGCTTTGTAAAAATTAATAAAAATAAATTAAGCAATGAGTTTAGTACTTAATCAGTGTCGTATTTTATCGCATATATTTATCAAAGCTCTATTTTTAATTTCACAAAAAAATTCTAAAACATGAGTGCGAGACCCATACCAACCTTCTTCATCAGTGCTCTTTTAAACCTGAAAACATATTACTCTACTTTTAATTAAAGCAATTCATGTGCAACAATATGGAGAGACTTTTTGAACACTTTATACTTTAAAGTCTTTTCTCTGCTTATAAATTATTCAAAATTATAACATCATATTTTAAACACTTTATATATAATTTGTGAGAAAAATGTCGCTAAATTTTTATTTGTAGAGCTGCTTTTGTTTCCTGCGTAGCATAGTTTGTCTGTCACACAAAGTTATGAATAATATTCATAACTTATTCATAATTCATAATATATTATATTGAATACATTCAATTGACCTTAATTTTGTTTACTTAAATAGATTTGTAACTTTACTCAAAATGTGAATACTTGTAACTTTTGAAATAAAATAAGCTGCAAGATATTAATTAATTAATGATGAATAAACTAAAATCATTATTTAGAAATTCAATAATTATACCATCTATACTAATATTTATTTTCTCTGTAAATATTAATTCATGGGAATTGGTTTGGAATGAAGAGTTTAACAATACTTTTCTAAACCCGAATTTTTGGGAAATCGAAATAAATTGTGAAGGTTTGGTATTTATTCTCAAAAATAAATTGAAACATAAATATTATTCTTCATAAAAAAAAGTTATAGCTATAAGAAATTCTAGAATCATAATCGGTAGCTATTATTAGAAATTAAAATATTTTCTTTATATTATAATAAGAAGAGAATTATTAATTTTAATTGATATTGATTTTGGAATTACAAAATTTAATTTATCGATAAGGTGGTGGAAACAATGAGCTTCAATGTTATACCAACCGTTCGCAAAACATTCAAGTTTCTGACGGAAATTTGATTATAACTGCCATACCAGAGCATTACGAGAGTAAATCATACACTTCTGGCAGAGTTCGCCTCAAAACTGATGGATTCAAATATGGAAAATATGTTATTAGAGCCCGACTGCCAAAAGGTAAAAATACTTCGTTAAATTTTTTGCCCAATTTTTGATATTTATTCGAAAATTGAAAATTCTCCTCATTTCGTTTAAAAGTAATATAAAGTTAACAATTTCTGTAGATTTGTTGATTGAATCGAATTTTGCATTTTAATGAAAGTCATATTTCAGTGTCTTCTATCTTAAGAGTTTTCATAGAATAACTTGAAATATTTGAAAAATCGCGAATAGAAATATTTAAGTTTTTTGAAAACTAAAAACTATGGCATAAAATTCGAAAAATAAAAAATTCATTTATTTTAATACCAGGTAAACATCTTTGGCCAGCTATTTGGATGCTTCCAACTAAACATATTTATGGGACTTGGGCTGCGAGTGGAGAAATAGATATCATGGAATATAGAGGTCAGAATACATCCTTTATTGAAGGAACACTTCATTTCGGTGGTCAATGGCCGAATAATATATATAAAGGAAGTGGTGTTAAAGATTTTGGAATTGATTTTAGCGCTGATTTTCATGAATTTTCAATTGAATGGGATTACGATGAAATTCGTTGGTTTGTCGATAATCAACAGTTTCATAACCAAACTCTAGTTCGATCTTTTTGGTCGAATAAAGGAGACAATCCTTACACTTCAATACGACAACCTTTTGATCAGAAATTTCAGTTTGTTTTCAATGTTGCGGTTGGAGGTAATTTTTTTGGACATTTAGGAAAATTAACACCAGAAGAAGCGAAGAGTTGGCCAAAGCCTTCCTTAGAGATAGATTTCGTCAGAGTTTATCAAAATAATTCCGCTTATCAAACATTTTGTTCAAATTTTTTTGGTCTATTAGTTTTGTATAATTTTTGTGAATGGCTTTTGATTTAGATTTAATCAAAGGAGTAATGAATTAAGAATTTTATTGAGTAAAAGTAATTGAAAAATTGAATAATTTGAATTGATCAACAAAAACAATTAATTATAAACTAATTATGATTAATATGTGACTTTGCAAATAAAAGGACTATCAGCAACGTTATAGTCACCCCATTTAACAAATATGATGTAATACCCGGGACGCGACACTTCATACAAAACCTCATAATTTCTTTCACCAATTGAAGTAACCGTCACTTCTACGACGTCCTCTTGTTCCGCACTTTGAATACCAACTGCAAGAAAGCTTTGACCGCATTCTTTTGTTGATACCTGTCATCAAAATTATGTAATTATTATATAATTTTATAATTTGAGAAATCTATTGCTCTTAAGTCTATTTACCACAAAATGGTTTTTAATGCCCACTTGTCCATAATAAACACCGGCTCCAAAAACTTGACATCTTTCAGGATAAATACCAATGTCTGAAATGGAATTATGAGTGATTTCTCTATTTGTATCAGAATTATAGTCTTCTTCAGCTAAATCATCAAATTTCAGATCATCGTAAGTCATCGGTCTGTCGGTATTTATTAAACCGGTGTAAGACATGTATTCGCCCAGAAATAAAGATGAAAAATCTGGAATTTCATCGTCAATAAACTGTCCCACCAGACTTGAAGTTCTAGTATTCATCCCATCATTTTTGTTATTCTCAGAAGAATCACAATCTTTTACGCAAAAATTTGATAATTTATTAAGTTCTGGATAACTGTGGCTTTTCTGTCGCGATAAATTGAAATTCTGCTTTTCATTCTTTAAATTACAAAATATATTTGTGGAAATTCCACTGTCAGGATGCGATTCAGGTGTTTTCGTAACAGATTTATGGCTCAGATTTTCAAGTGATGATTTTTGTGATTTCTCTGAATCCGTTATAATTGATTCTTTTGAAAAAGATTGGTTCATATCATTCAATGGTGTAATAGATTTGTTGCATTCATCTTCAATAAGTTCATCTTTTTCAATATTTTCTGAATCGTTGGACTTTTCATCTGCTAATGAAAAATTAAATAATTATAAAAATTTTGTTTTATTAACTTTAATAAAACTAACCTTTTTGTTGACAAGTTATATCTTTCCAAAATTGTTTCTTATCATCAATGCTGAAATATTTACCGAATTCTTTTCTCATAAAAGAATATGCATTTTCTGCTTCAATAGCAGTTAAATTATCAATTTTTGGCTCTTCAAAAATTTTACACCTATTTTTCACAGGAATATTGTATCGAATTCGAGACTCAGTCTTATTTTGATTAGCGTTTTCAATGTACTTAGTATTATTGTCGCCATTATTTTTAGAAAGCTTTGTTTCCCAGTTTTGGATCATATTTTTCACGGGAAGAAATGATCGATTGCTATAATGGCTATTATTAATGACTTTATCAGTGATAGAAGACGATCGTTTTATAGCTATTTGTTGCTCAGTTGAAACATTTTCATCTTCTTTATTATCATTATTTGTCAAATACTTGTCATATAAATTACTATTTTGTGAATCTTTGTTTTTTTGCAAAATATTCGACGATTCTTCCAATTCATTTATATCATTAATTGAATCATCAATTTTTTTATTTATATCATTAATTGAATCATCAATTTTTTCACTTTCTATTTTTGGGGAATCGGGTTTATTATAATCCATATATGATATGTGCTCATTATCTTTGTCATCATTTAAGGCTTTTGAGGCGCATTCAGGTTGAATTGAATTGGTTTCAATTATGTCGCATAAGTCAGTTTGTAGGTTACGCTGATTATTAATTGACTCAATATCACTACTCAAAGGGCATATTTGAATGTTATCACAATTCAAATTTGATTGCTTTGCACTAATTTCACAGTCATTCAGTTTCTTATCGAGTTGTGTAGTGTTAGAAAGATATTGATTATCTGAAGTTTGTTTCAATTGATTAGATATGGCTAATATATCATTATTATGATCAATGATGACCTTTTCTTTTCCATTAACCATTACTACTTGTTTTAATACTTTTCGACCGACAACAGTCGCAGTTTCTTTAAAACAAAGAGAGTCTCTTCTACCTAAAGCATTAACTGGATATTGCAATCCGGGCAAAAATTTGGTAGGAATGTAAGCGTTAGAAACTTGAGAAACTTTTTCACTTTCAATTCCACTGTCTTCAACATTGACAGTATAGGGAGAATTCATGATATGCTGTCCCTGCCATATTATGCTTAGTTTGTGAACGCCTTTTAATAAAGGTATATAAGTCACAACAATTTTATTGGCAAATATTTCATAGAAAAATGGGATTTTCAAATTTTCTTCATTGGATAGTCTTCTATTTAAGGCATCAGCGATTAGAGAACTGGTCAAAATATCAGTTGAAATTTTCCTCTGATTATGAACTGTTATTTTTTCGCTGCACATCGAATTATTAGGACCAGAAATTTCAATCATTAAATTTAACTGATCTGTTGGTTTGCAAAATATATTAAATCGAGCTCTTCTCGTACGGACCCCTAGAATCAAACCCATCCCTTTTGCAAAACAAGCCTTTTCATCACCGAATATTGATTCAAAAATTTTATGACTATTTTCTGGTAAAACTTTGGTTATAGATCGCGTTAATATAGATTTCATCAACATTTTGATAGATTCAAATTTAATTCTTGAAAGAAAGTAAACGAGTTTAGCTTCATCTGAGCCGTCGTGTATTTCATGAGATTCGATTGGCTAAATAATATTCAAATTATACGTAAATATATGGTTATTTATTTATTTTCTAAAGTAATATTTTAACTATAAATAATTCCAAACCTACAGAATCGATATTAAGATATTTTTTAATAAGCGCTAAACCAAGTTTGATATTGTCAAGTGATTGTTCGGGATTTAGTAAATCAAAACGAGGACAACTTCCATGCACTACTCCTTCTATGAGAGCACATAAAGTAATTCCATCCTTCCAGTCTTCGTTGAAATTAGTGGGAGAGTGCGGACCTTTCACTTTGGTTCGGATCCATTCCAGTAGATTTCGTCTCTGAGTGTCGTTGTTATTTAACCCTTATTTCATTATTGCAATCAAATCAAACTTTCTATACTTTCTAAACTTTTTAATAGCAGATAATACTTACGGGCTTTGATATTGCATATCAAAATTCGAACTAAATTTACGAAATAATCGATTTTAAATATTTGATAAACTTTTGCACAAATCAATATTAAGTAAGTCTTAATTGTGAAAAGTGTAAACTCCAAAAGATTAAAAAGTTTTAACTCTAATTCGATTATTGTTTTTGAAGATTCGTGAGTCGATTCGTTAACTAAAGACATTTTCGATTGAAGAACGTTTTCACTATTGTATTATTACATATAAATTAGTCGTAATTTTATAACTGACTTTTACTCGGATTGAAAAAATGCGGCACTCATTGGAAACATAGATAAGTCATCAATACTTGGAGTGCTTAAAAATCTCTATAATTGTTATAGAAATAGTTCAAAGTAACAGTGAATCGCAGTTATCGTTTGTTGTTTTTGATAACAATTAAAAAGCAAAAGAACTTATTATTCTGTTATTATTGGAGATAATTATTATCTTTAATTTGCGTCAATAGCTATATTGAAACTAATTGTAAACAGATATTTATAGAACTAATAGTGTTAGTGATTCTGCTTTGTTCTCATTTATATTTTCTTTTAATAAACTTTTTTTCTCTATTAAAAGTCGTAAATTTAATTACTCTTGTCATTCAATTTTGTTGTTGCTATACCTGTGTTACACTTTGCGCTATAATTTGCACTTTTTTTCATTGATTCGAAGAATAATAAAAATACTTCAAATTGATTCATATTAGAAGTATTCACTAATTATACTAACAATAAAATGATGTCAATTAAAAATAAATTCAATGCTAAAATATTTATCAGTTTTTCTATCTGTTTATAATTTAGATAGTGATGCGATAATATAACAATAACTAAAACGCACTCAATTCAAGTTTATTCAACTTTAAAAGAATTGTCAAATAATTGCTTATCATTTTATTGTAAAATTAGACATTATTTTATTGAACAAATATGACCTCATTTAGAAAAACATAATTATCATCAATAAAAAGTTTTTAAATATTTTAAATAATTCAATCAAATTCTGTTGAACATAATTGAGCAGTCATTGAAAAGTTTAGTTTCAAAGAAAAGTATGGTTAGAAAAGTATAGTTAGACTTTTAGGAGTCTTTCCAAAGGGACTGTTGGCCGACAAAAGATCAAATTCGATATTTAAAAGCTCTTTTTCATAATTTTTCGATCAAATATTTGGAATTTCGAAATTTAATCTTAAAAAAAGAAAGAAAATTCTTGAATATCTGAGGAAAAAATCCCAACTCATTCCCCAAAAATTTTTCGACTCAGTTTAAAAATTTAAAGATTTTAAAAATTTCCCAATATTTTAATGGTTTTTAAGTGTCGGGAACTGTCGGTCTAAAGATCTCTTTCGAAACAGACATTGACTGCACATCAATTTCTCAACTATTTTATTAATATTTAAGTGCAATAATTTCGAAAATCTATGATTTTTTTTATTTCAAATATAAAAATTCTTAAGAGAATTGTTAAGAGAATTAACACTTTATTTAATTTTAATTTAAAATTAAAGTTATTTTGATTTAAAAATATTTTAAACTTTCATTTTATTCATAAACATATTCGGAAAATACATGAATTCATTTGATCTGAAAATTGAGATAAAGAACAAAAAGTTTTGTAAAGTTTTCGGAAAGAAAAAAGTTTTGACATTTGAAAAGAGATGTCGTTCTCTATAGTTATTGTTATCTATTATTTGAGTTGAAAATAACAAGAAATAAATCACATGTTGTGTCAACAACTTTTTGGATTTAATATTAATACTAAGAAAAATTGAATAATTATTTCAAATAAAATCAAAAATAAATAGTGAATAAATGGCCGACGAATCAGATATTGAATCAATTCGTGCAAAACGTTTACAACAATTACAACAACAATACAATAAAAACAACAACAAATCAGATGAGGTATTATTACGTCTTTTTTTGATTATTAATTAATTAAATTTTAAATCATTAGTCACGGAATGAAGCGATTGCCGAAAAACAGGCCAAAGAAGAAGAATTTAGAAATAATATACTATCACAAGTGTTAAGCCAAGAGGCGAGAGCGAGACGTATGACTTGTTCTTAATTTATATATTCATATATTGGCAAAACTCACTTTAACGACAATTCATTTTAACCACAATTAACGTAAACAAAACTAATTTTTAACCAAATCTAAAACGTCTTAAATTAACGCAAAATACATTCAAATCGATTGAAACTCAATTAAAGAAAGCAATTGGACTCCATTTTCGTTAATACAAAACTATATTAATTATAATTAACTTTACTCTTGCTGTCAAACTCTTTAATAATTAATATAGTTTTGTATTAACCATAATAGAGGTGTCGTTTCATTGTTTTGTTTAATTGAATTGCAATCGATTTGTATGTATTTTGCCTTAATTTAAGATGTTTTAGATTTGATTCAAAATTTTTTTGTAAACGTTAATTGTCATTAAAATGAATTGTCGTTAAAGTGAGTTTTGTCTATTTTTTTTAATAACAAAAGATTAATTTAAATAATGTTTTAATGTTTTGTTTGTCGTCAAAAGTGAGTACACTTTCAGTCGCAAAACCAGAGAAGGCAAAAATGGTTGAAAACCTTTTAATACAAAACGTAAGAATGGGTCTCATTAGAGGAAAGGTATATAAACTTTATATTAATTATTATTGTTTTAATCAATTGATTATTTAGTATTTAATTAAAAGCTTTCAGAAGAAGATCTGATCGGACTCCTAGAGAAAGTGAGTCAACAAACCTCTAGACAAACAACAGTCAAAGTATGTCTTTGTCTTACATTTGATTATCAAATCATAAACTTATCGATTGATTGAACAATTTCTTTCTTAACTTTAAGTTTGACAGAAGAAGAACAGCATTGGATGAAGACGACGATGACGACCAATAAATCATTGTTTGCTTTTTGAGTCAAAATTGATTTGACACGAGTTTTAAGGATTGCTTTTCTTTGCTATTGAATTACAATTAGTTACTAAACATTTAATTTAATAAACATTTTGATAACTATTGTCAACGGAATCAGAATTTATGAATTTATGATTTTGTTATTTTGAAAGTTTGTATTTTTTATGATATACTAATTTTCTGATGAATAACAGCCAAATGGTTTAATATTAACTCCTAATAAACTTATGAAAAGTCTATTTTTGAAGTTTTAATTTTACTGACATTTGAAAATTCACTAAAAATAAAATAGTTAATTGATTTAGAGGACCGAATAAAAAATGTTCAGTAAATGGTTGGCTAACGATAACTAGTCGTGTCAACACAGGATAGCTTTTGAATAATATATTATGAGACTTGCATTCAATGCTATACTAGAGGTAGGAGTCAACACCTAACCCAAACTGGACTAAATTCATGAGAAACTGAATATTTTTTTAATTTAGTTAAGTTTTAGTGTGCGGTTTGACTAAAGTCGCGACAATCAAATCAAGTAATTGTTTCATATTCAGAAACTATAGCAAAAAAAAGTTATGTCTAAAATAAGGCAAACCATTGAGAGAATTGAACTTTAAAACAAAATATGCTTTTAAATTGTGAAATAACCAAAATTTATTCTCGGAATCAGAGGTTATCAATCTTTTCGATAGTTCTTTCCAAGTATTGACGTCATTTTACAGACCGGATCATTTGCTTCACAGACTACTTGTGTCCTAAAAATGTTGAGTTTGAGAAACTTCAATAAAGACATTTCTTGAATGCCATTACAATGAATTATCTTTTTATTTATTTTAAGCCACTTTAAACTTTTTGAATAAAATTTAATGAATTATAAACGAATTGAATTTCATAGATATATATATGAAATATAGTGTCATATTTGAGAACAAAGATTAGTTATTGATGTAAATATCAAATGATTTATTGTTTTAAACACCTATCATAACTCTAAAGTCAAAGTTTGAAAAACTTATTAATAATATGTTATTAGTTTGGAATTATTTCCTTTGTGACTAAACACTTAAGTCAAGCTTATTTCAAAACGTAATGACTTTATATTAATGCTGAATCAATAATAGTATAATGTGTTTATGTTAATAAAACTTAATTTATGGTTTTCTCCTTAACTAATTCTAGAAATTTTGCCAAAATATCCACTTTTTTGGGAATCAATTTCTCATTTTCATTAGAAAAGATTGTTTTATCTAAACTTTATTCAAACATTTATCGCATAACATTTTTCACATTCTTTACTGCCATAAAACCTCTGAATAAAAGATACAATATTTTTGTTTCTAAATAATCTAATTATAAGAATAATGTTTTCGAAATTGTTTTTAGCCATCATTGAAATATATTCACAAATTTTGTGCATTAGAATGATTAAGAAAGTAAGAAAAAATAAATTGATAGTCATTATTGGTAAAATTAAAATATCAATAGTTAATAAGGAGTGTTTATCAGGAGAAACGTAATGATTCGCTATTGAATGTTGAGTCAAAAATAGAGTTCTTACGTGAATCTCGACGTTTTTGTTTACATTTCAACTTACGTTAATATAAGTTTAAAATGATATTACATCATAACAGTTTTATTTCCGCCACGCACGAGGGCATAGAAATGGCTATAATTTACAATCAAGTCTTAAAACTACTTATAATAAGTTTCATTTCGAAGATTGCGGAACAACAGTGTTTTGAAGCCTTGCAAAAGAATTGAATTGATTTAGCATAATATCCTAGCAAAACACTATCTAAAAAGTAAAGTTTTATCAGCGGTAAAACCCTTTTTCTTGAGCTGACACGAGAATTAGCAAAACTATTTTGATGAAACGGATGAAATGCTTATGCGCTTGCGTTTGAACAGTTTCAATCTCTATGTAATGCAGCTTTAGTCTCATAGAATGCTTGTGTAGCGATAGTTTTGCCATTCAATAATGGCAACTTCGCGTAGTTATAGTCTATAAGATCTTATTATCCAGCGTTTGACATTTGGATTGATCAGTAAATTTATTAAATATTAAACTTGTGTTATAATTCAATGATTTGGACCAATTAAGAAAAGTTTTTGACTTTATTAGTTGTTTAGCAAGACATTTATGCATCCGGTTTATTATCAGTTTTGTGATTCCCTATTGATATTCCGTAATAGAGTTGCACAATAAAAAGCGCGTAGTGTCTGAAAAATTACTATTTAAAACATACGCTTATTTGTGATCATTTTCTACATTAGACTATTTGGTCGCATAGCAAAAATTATTTACTATCATATATTATAAGTAATAAATATAAAATATACTTAAAATATTAAAAAGCATAAAAAGCTTATCATTAGTAATGAATGCGTGCATTGAAGCAGTTTTTAACAAATAGTGATACCAACAAAACGCTAGAATTGATCGATTAAAAGCATGGCCACAGCCTCGTCATCGCCATCAACAACTCATTCGTCTGGAGTGTCGAGCACTTCGAGCGGAAGTACTGATATAAGAATAACATCGATCCGTATGTCTTCAGTTTTGAATTCCTCGTCGTCTTCATCTCAGTCATCGTCGACATCATCAGTGTTTGGAATTCATCAATGGTCGCGTCAGTCGAGCATAGATGAAGGGGTGTTTCAATCTTCGTGCAATTCTCCAGCGCGGTCTCTACCAAGTAGTCCAATAGGTCCAAAATTTAAATTAATCCACGAGGGAGATATGCATTTATGTAGACTTAATCATCAGCGGACAGTTATTAGCAAAATATTAAGTTCTAAATTTTTAAGACGATGGGAAACTCATCGACTATATCTAACTTCAGTTAATATAGCGTCTAAAACAGTGAGTATTGGATAATATTTATATCTGATTAGCAAATACTATATCAAATTATGCTTTTCATATGTGACTTTTATTTACTTATGACTTTTAACTTAATGTTCTGACTTTGAGATTATTGGCTTATATTACTTAATATTTATAACATCGACTATTGCTCTTATCAATAAATATGTCACACTTTTATTATATTTCAAGTTGAGATATTCCAGACATTAAGACTTTCCAATTGGTAAATGCAGTATTTTTTGCTACAGACAATTTTTGAACATATTTTTCAATCATTTTATTCGATTTGAGATTTTTAGTATATTCAAGAAATTCAATACATATGCAGTTGAAGTATTCGGTATTTGAATCAAGAATTTTGATAAATCTATGTAAGGCCTTATGATTTATATCTTAATTTTGCATTGATATAAAGGCGTTTCCGAATTCATAGTTGATTGCAATAAGAAATAAAGTGTTATATATTTAGTTGCTATGTATGCAAAATTTGCTTTTTTAGTATTAAGGAAAGAAACTTGATTTTGATCTCGAATTAACTTCTCTTGTTAGCAAAATTAAACTGATTAGATATAGTTTCACTGACTATTCACAAGATAAGTAACGTTTAATAAATGCGGGACTTTTCTCTTTGCCATTATTTTGATTAAGAATATTTAAAAGTTTGTATTCACGTCATATATTCATCTGTAAACTGCGTAAATAGCAGTTATTAATGTTGAATGAGGTTTAAATCGTTTAAATGTTTAATGAAAGCTGATTCTAAAAATCTAATAAATTTATCTTCAGTCTAATGTTAAAAATGATTTACTCAATGAGAAATTTTCAAACAATATATTGCGAAACCAGTCTTTTTAGATTCAAATGCAGAATAATTGAAAGAGATTATTTTGCAAAATACTAATAAATTAAATAGATTTGCAAACAAATGAAATATTAATAAAAATATATGATCAACAACATTGACCATTATTTATCAGAATATCAAATATAGATATCATTTATTAATAATAAAGCGCACCTCATGTAAGCTCTATTATATTCTGAATATTACCTCAATGTAGAGAAAGAGATGCTTTTAAAGGAAAGTTTTATGTATGTATTTATTTTTTATCTCTTCTAACGTCAGTGTTTGAACCAGTCCTAACTCTTTTCCCATAAAAAATGACAATTATTGCAATTTTTTAGAGGTATTATTAATTAACTTTAAGTGCATTCGTTTTATTTATCCTAAAATATGGGTTTGAGGTGCAATACGACCTTCACGTGACGTCAATACGAGAAGGTGGTGGTGGTTATAGTGGATATTCAGTAGCATTAGACAAGTTTCGAAAATTTAAAAACTCAATTTTTTTAAAAGAAAATTTGCAGAATTTAAGCTTCAAATATTACAGTCGGCACAAAAATGCCTTTCCTGACAAAGTAGGTCAATCCTCAACTACTATCCTTTAAATTGCATTTCTATGACGTCTGTGAACGTCATACCAACCAAGAGTTATGTACGGATCCGACTCAAAATATCAAGAGTTCAATACACTCAATGGATTGTGTGGAAGGATGGATGGAATGAGCAATTCTTCACGAATTATTCAGTTATACACAATGCGGAAATGGGGTCACAACTCATTTTTCTATTATATTCACACCTTTTTTTCTCTATTCAATTCCTTTACGTCATTCAAAGCCGTGAAAATTTTCGAGCTTTAATCACAACTATTTGATTAGTTTTATATTTTTCTCTATAATTCTAGCACTAAATTATGTTCAATACAAAAATGACTTTCTATTTCTACCGTCAAATCATTGACATTCATAGTCATGATTTTATTGATGAGTCAAACTTCATATTTCATCGCATAAAACTGAACAACTTCACTGAATCAACAAACTATTTGTTCTTTACTGATAGTGAATCTGATTCACTGAATCGTAAATTAACTCGGAATAGGATATGAGACAACTTTAGGAATCATTTCAATGAAATATTGTTACAATTTTTCTACAAAAGTTATGACTTATAAATTTTCTTATTTACTTAACATACACTTTATATACTTTATATACTTTTATTTCTTGATTAAAGGTATATAAAATATATTCAATTCTCGGAACACAACAATTTTAATTATATCTTAGAATTAGACTTGATTTAAAATAAATAATCAAATCGTTTGTCGATTGTATTATAAATATTGTGAACAGTCGAACAAATACGAGATAAATTGACACATATCTAAAGCTTCAATTATTGCAATGGATAAAAATGTGATAATCATTTTCATTAACAAATTTAGAGTAACAGCACTAACAGCACATTTATAATTTATTTTTTAATTCATTCATTATCGATCAACTCATAAGTGCGTTCAGAAGTAACACAAACACGAATTGCATATCGTTTAAATAATTTAAAACTCAAAATATTATCGTTGAAATAAGTTTTTTGCAAAATATTTTATTGCTTTTTTGAGAATATAAATTATATAAATATAATTAGTTCTGAAATATAATGTAGAAAATCATTCAGATTTTTATCTAATTCTCATCCCTTCATATTTTGATGCTTTAATTCAGGTTTTTTTAAAGATCATTTTATTTTACTTTCTCTTTGTTTTGATTCAACTATTCCTGTTTTCGAAAACTTGACCCGAAAAGATTGCTTTAAAAAAACTTAAATGTCATAATTATCTGTTTGCTTAAAAATTTTTAAATTTTTTTATAAGTAATGCTAATTAATAACTATTATGACTACTATTAACTATTATATTATAATTTAAGTTCCATTATTTTCAAACAAATATATTCCTACAAAATACATACTTTTAGTTTACACTTTAATTTTTTAGAGCTTGTTTCAATATCTTTCAATTCTTGAACGTAAGTTACTTTTGCCAAATAACTCTTACCTCCTTTTTTATTAGAAATCTTATTTAATTATTGTTAGGCTTAAAGAGGCCATTATTTTTATTACTTATGAATTCTATCTCTACGGGATTTATTGAGTTACATAATTTAAGAATTTAATGCGTGATATGTTGTCCTCTTAGAACTCCCACAGTGTTTTCCTCGAACTAAATAATTTAGTTCATCGAATTAAATGAGTAAATATTGATTATTATTATTAATAGATTTTGTAAACAGCGTTGAGTTTCTATTCTAATGCAAAAATAAATTCTTAAAACGATCGCAAAATTTTAATCCATTATTTAAAACATTGGGTGTAATAAAACATAAAATAAATTATGTTTCAAAATTTGAACAATAATTAAAGTGACATTTGATAAGATTCATAATTTGAAAAATATTATTTATAACTTGAAATTATAGCATAAAATTAAAACGAAAAGTCTTTCATTTGAAAATTTGAATGAGAAGTCATTCAATTTATGGCTAATTTCTAATGTTGTCCATAGGCTCGAAAACTATGAGCCTGAGCCTAAGGCTCCGAAAATCCCCTCGAGCTCGGCTCGAACCTGAGCCTATGGACATCATTACTAATTTTTTCTGATGCTAATACTCTGTAGCGATTATTGTTGGTTTAATTTCCTTTTTCGAATGTCCTATTTTAACTTAGAGATAAAAATTTGCTGATTTGTTTTGTTTTGATAGTTCTAATTGATTTTAATATTTATTGTTTTACAGTCAATTGGTTTTATGGAAGTGCCTATTGCTTATAGTCAAATAGAAGATGTTTATATTGTCTCCCGATGGGATGCTAGTCAAAAATTTTGCATCAGAATTGTGATCTCTGATGGATCTGTGCTTCTTCAGGTTTGTTCTCATTTCATGCAATACGAATATATCTCATAACTATATATCATTTTGCACTTATTAACTCTTGTAATTGCAAATAAACTGACTTTAAGTTCACGAGTACTCACAATACTTTATTTCCGTTCAAGTATTTATGCATTTTCTCTTCTGATTTTATTTATTAAACTAGTGGTTTCTATAGAAACATCAGGCTTTTAGCTTAGAATCTGGGATAGTATCTGCTCTAAAATTATTGAATTTTCCTGTTTTACGTAACAATCAAATGATAAAACGGAAGAACTCGTGCCTTTGCTCAATACAATAAATCAGTCCTCGATTAGGCTTTTGATTAAAATAATTCTTGTGATAATTTAATAGGATATTTAAAATGGTTTAAAAGTTGACATTTTGTGTGTGCGCATACAGTATATCAAATTGTCTGTAATTTTCATTGAGATAAAAGATTGAATACCATAATAATTATTATATGTAACAAATATTTAAGACTTTCAGATCAAACTCTTTATATAAAAAATCAATTTGATTAAGATTTTTGCTTCAAAGTTGAACTTAATTTAAATGAAAATTAAATATACCACAAATTCTTTAGTAATTTATAGCTAATGTTTAATTTAAAAATTACTAATGAATGCATTTTGAATTGAATAAATCCTTTTAATTAGACTAGAATTTAGCTCTATGTAAATCATCTTCAAAAAAGGGCTCATAATTAGTTATTATTTTCACTTTTCCCAAATTCATTGCAATTTCTAAACATTAAAATAAATAAGTACTAAAACGAATTCTATTCAAACGCATGGGTTATAAATATTTTTAACAATCAATAACTTTGCAATGACCTAATGATATAATTTTAAAAAAATTGTCTTCTCATATCTTAATGTTAAATGAATGAATTATGAATTTCAATAATTAAACATATGATCAATTTCATTAATACTTATTTCTTATGAGTTCCCCACTCGAAATTTTTACTCCCATTCGGAAACTTAAGCTTAATGTAGTGAGAACGAAGATCAAATTACCAAAACAACATTAGGGATTTTTAAAAGGAGTAATTGAACTAAGTTTAAAAGGTTTAATTCAAACTCTTTACTGGAACGTTAATTTTATCACAAAAATTACTTTTTTTCATTATTTGGTTATTTTGGGATTCTTTTGAAGTCTTCAGAATTCATTCTTTACCAGAAATCAATAAATGACACAAAACATGTAAAGCTAAACTCGTAACTTGCATCTAATTTTGAATTAATTTTTGAAAAAATTCTTCAAACTCAAAGGGAAATACTATCAACTTTTCATTTATGCTTTTTTTCATTCTTTTCATTTATGCTTTTATTCATTCTTTTCATTAATTTTGATAATTTAGTTCATTATTTGCTAAAATAAATATCAGTTATTGTTTATTATGAAATAGAAAAATTAATTTCTAAAGTTAAGGACAATTTTAGATTTAGTTTTAAAGAGATTATTTGAATGAATGACATAAATTAAAAATTGATCATAAGTTATGATTCATAACCAATATAAGAATAAAGCAATTCGTAATTTTAATTTTATATTTTACAAAAACTAATAATAATCAATATATCGTTGCAGTTACCAAACAAGTGGTTACGCGATCAATGGTTACACTCAATCAATTGGAAAGTGAGTTTTAAAAATATTTATTTTTTGGATTGAAAGCTATCAGATTTATATAATTGATTATAGGATTTTATAATTATAGTTATCTTTTAAAATATGAAAATACATCAAAATGAATAGTAAAATATTATCGAATATATAAAAAATATTTATCAGAATGAGAATCAATAATTTAGTTTGATTGAAAAAAACAAATTTAAGCAATTTTACTGATATTCGTAAATACAATTTCCTGTTGAATATCAAGTAATGCTTACTTGCATTCTGATAGCTCTTTCCTCATCCATTTGAATTAAATAACTAATTGAATACATGTTTTTCTTTCATTTATTACGATTAAATAGAGAAATATGTTGAAATTTCAGCGCATTCTCATTAATTCATCGATTAGACGTGACGTTTTATTAAAAGAATTAAAAGTGAGTTTATCTCAAAATAATTTTGTTTTTCAAATAATATTTTTTCTTCAGAAAACAATTGTGTTAAAGTTATTTGATTGATATTGTAAACAAATAATGTTTGAATTCTGCTTAAATAATGGTAAAAGTTTTTCTGAGAAACAGAGGCAAATGATTATTGAATAATGCGACTCAACTCTTAATGCTCTAGAGATATAGAGATATTGAGCTTAAACGAAAGACCAGTTAATTTAAACTTTTGGCCATAAGCATAAGCGAAGTGGAAAATTTCTAACCTATACATCACTACCACTATCGATAACTTCTAAAAACTTATATTAAGTAATTGATGTAAACGTGTTCCACTTGAGTTTGATATAAATTTTGATAATTCATTATTCCAATAATCAATATTTCTTTTGAAATTGAAATTGCATTAACTTAACCTTTGGACGAAAATCCTGGATATAATTATATTGACTACGAGTGCGTTTCAAATATCAAACAAATCTATTTTAGATAATAATTTACTTAAGATCATATGAATTATCATTGATTATTGAATAGGATGTAGTTAACAGTTTGTTACGACTTCCTTTTACTAAAAGATATGATAAAATGCGCACAACTTTTTTTCAGGGATACATTTTTTGATTGACATATGAATGAAACCATTTGATGGAAAATACGTTGTTTTTACTTGAGATGAATTTTCAAGTGATTGAGAATGAGTTCTGAAAATCTCAAAATCTAGCGTTTGTTAAACTGAAGTTAAAATTCAATTTTCTTGTGTAGCATTAATTATCAAATTATTAATGCAGTAGTAGTTTTTTGACTATATTATTGTTTGTTCGGATCAAAGCAGTTTATCAACAATATATTTAAATTACAAGTTTGATACCTCTCTTCTCCTAACTAAAAAAATCAATATTCAGGAATTCTGTTTTCATTTAATAAATGAATTCATTAAAATTAATAAATTGGTTGAAAGAGTTTCATTAATGTTTTCTATCACGTCATTTGATAGCTTTCAATTAATTTCTTAATCATATTGTCAGATAAAATTGTGGCCAAATCTATCACAAGATTTTTAAAAATTAAGTTACTATTTCTCAAATACTCTTTCAATTTTGAAAATAGGATCAGAAAACTATACAATAGAATTGCTAAATATATTTATTTTGAAAATAGCAGTAGAGTTCAAATATGTTAAGAACAAATTCTAGCAAATTATTTGATCGCTTAACCGTTTGAGACAAAGAGACTAATAATTCATGATTTGCTTAAAGAATATTTGTTACAAATGTTTGAAACATTAAGAATCAAAACCTAATTTGAATCATTGAAAGACGTGTGAAATAGTAAAATATTTATAAAATATAAATCAGTATTTATCAAATGAGATAAAAATCAATTTAAAATTAATGGCTTGAGAGATAATTATATACACATTGAAAGATATTATTGAGTGAAACTTGTTTACTAATTAGTAATTAGTGAAAAGCTAATAAATTAACGATTGTAAATATAACAAATCAAATAAAGTCCCACTCAAACTATGCAAATTATTTTTTTCTTGCGATTAACACAAAATGTTAATCAATTTATTAATGGCAAAAATCTTTAATATTATATTAATTACTATTATCCATAAATAGGTTAGAAAACTAATAGAATATTTGATTCTAATATTGATGACTGAGAAAATAGTTTGTGAACATAAAGATGCTATTTATGAAATATTACTGAGATTTTTGTGTTTAGAATATTTACAAAGTTTTGTTTGTTATCATTTAATCTAATTATCTTTTTGTTCGATTGTGTTATCAATACTAAGACTGTTGTTTTTTGTAACCTAACCTGATATTTACCAAACCGAATAAATATATTAAGAGCTAATCATTTGAGATTAACAAATAGAAGATTATTTCAATATTTGAAGTTAAAATTAGAATTAGTTAATGCTTTTTTCCAAATTCAACAAATCACAGACAAGTCATACTTAGTTATCCTAAATTTTTCCGTTGTTCAACTCATAGGAAGACAATAATTTGTTAGATATCTTATGTGACGATTCGAATAAGTGCAGTTCATTACAGGCATTAATAAGTTTTAAACTAAGGCAATAATCCAAAATATTTTTCAATAGCTATTTCAGAGCATTACTGCATAATATATTGTACAATATGCTTATTTCTAAAGATTCGTTTTGTTTACTCATTATTTATGATAAAAATGAACAAAATTTAAATGAGGAAGCTATTAATTCGACTGCATTTATGAACTCAAGCCGCTTATCATATAATGCTGTGATTTGGAAACTTGGAATAATTATCTGTTATTTTTAGCAAAACAAGAAGTTTCTAAAATTATTTATATTGTGTATTGCGTCAAATATTTATATTATGGTTTGCGTTATTTAACTTATCAGGGATTAATGTTTGCCTCTCAGTTTCTCTGAACTTTAGTACAAGTATTCTTCAAAGATGTTGTTTGTTTAACAGACGAGTAATTATTTTTCTTTCATTCATTAAAGGGTTTTTGTTCAGATAAAATTAAAATTATCATTCTTTGAACTTCTGTCAATTTTTCTCCAAATCTATCTAAATTATAAAAGTGCAAAATAACTCCTATAGTTCATTTGCTTCTTAATTAATTCTCTAGCGTGTATCAAATTTTGTTTATTTATAACGCGATAATTTGAGATTTTCTTAATCTCTTTGTATGAAAAACTTATGCAAAGTTTCATATTTCTTATAATTTTTTGAATCAACAAACTTTAGTTTACAAATTCAAATAACTTAAGCTCAATATAGAAATTCATTTTTCGAACATTGATCTATCAATTGAACATTATTTTTAATAGAATCTCATTGATCTGTCATTAACAACACCACTACAAGACGAATGCATATATCAGACACCAATGGAAATAATTAGTGAACTGTTAAATGCGAGACAGATTGAAGTAATTTAATTAATTTTATTTTTAAAATATGTTTTTCTTGATTTACTATTTTATCGAAACACTAAATGAATTTATAATTTACTTATAAAAGATTGATCGCGAAGAACAAACGCCAGAAATGCGATCTAATATAAGATCAATCAACGAAGAAATCATTACAATATTATCACCAATTCTAGAGAGAACTAATCCAACGCATGAAATTTGTCAATTTTTAAGTCAGGTTCGCATCAATTTATCTAATAATTAGTTATAATAAGTTTATATGATCTATAACTTAACCAGAATTATATCAAAACTTTGATTAGTTCTGTATTGTATATGATTTTATAATTTTCAAAAATAATATTAAATTAATTGATTTGTATAGCATTGTCGTCTTCATCCTCGTTCAATGGTTGTTAGTGAACATTATAGCGAAATCACTCAAAGAATCTTAAAGCATAACATGGATTTCGGCAAATATCCTAAAATGAGAATTTTAGTTCAAGATTACGTTTTGGCTCTAAATTCACAAAACGATGGAATAAATCTCGTGAAAACTTTTATCAAATGGTAAATATTTTTCAATCGTGTTATTTATTAATCTAATCAATTGTTGATTTATTTTGATTTGTTGATTAGTATTCACGGATTCAGCAGTACATGTCCTCATCCACGTGTTCTCAATAATTTAATATCTGTAAGCCTGGCCGCTATGTTTAGCTTATTCGAAGAAAGAAAAGCTGATCTAAATTCCGATATAGAAGCGAATACTATTGATAGAAGTATTAATGAAGAAGAGTGGAAATCAAAATTAAAGTGTTTTGTTAATATATTTTATGTTATGTAAGTTGAAATCTATTTTAGATTCAAAAATATAATAAGTCACGAAGAAATGAAAGACTTCAATACCAATATTTTGAAGGCTATTTTCATATATCAAGTTTAATGTTGCAATTCTTATCGTCATTGAACAATCTTTAAGTTTAATTATAGAAAATATCACATCTGTTGAATTTTTTCATTTGATCATAAATTTTAAAGTGAAATAAGATATTTTTAATTATACCATTAAATCTATTTATAGTTCTCAATACGAAGATTGGAGGCCAGGCTTAGCACAAATTTTGCAACCGATTCCTTTTCCTGACACTGCATTAGCGACTCCTGAATTTACTTCGTATGTCAATTAGATTGTGATACTTTATATTTAACATCTAATTCCAACAAATTCTATTTCATTACATATTCAGATCATTCAAATCTGTGATAATAAACATATGTTCAGACAATAGATGTGATGTTCATCTCATGTTACTCGGCATAAGAGAAGAGAAAGAAAGTTGGCTTCAGATCTATTGCCCGGGAAGTCTTGCTTGTGATGATGACGGAGAATTGTGGAGCCTTATCGTAATGCTTCTTAACTATCTTTACAGAAGATTAGATTTAAATTTTGATTTTTTTTTCATTTGTGATTTTATTTGTTTTTTTCAGCTCAAAAATCTAATCAACTGTTGCTGTCGGCGTAAACGCTTTTTGGGTACACTAAGTAAAAGTTTGGGCCCATGTATGCTAAGAGCTCTTAGAGATGACGAAACTTGTCAAGAAATTTTATGTGCAATGTTAGAGTTGGATGTGGTCGAGAGTGTGGATATGCAGCAACAAATCATAACAACTTTGCAAAGCACACAAACTGGTAAATCACACTATATAGAGCTCTGTCAAAGACAACTTCATCTCAAAGAACTGGTAAGAAATTCATGTCAATGTCATTTCAATTGCTGCTTTTATGCCAATTATTGTGTTCTATATATATATAGATTCGAATATCTATTTGTCAAAATCTAAATTTATGATTAGCTTTTTATTAACCGTTTTTATGACTTATTTATTGTATCTTAAATTTATAATTAGTATATTTTAATGTTAAGGCAATAAAAGTTTAAGAACTATAAACACCATTTGAAAATCTTCAAGAATTACATTGAATTATATTTAGCAATCGTTTAGATTTGAATCTTTTTTGTGTTTCAAATATATATTTGAATTAGTCTTACCATAAGCTGAGTTGAAAATTAGATTTTAGGGTCTGTTTCTATTATTGTAAATTTACGAGTAATAAACAGTTACACAAATAAACTAAGTTTATTAAAGCATTCAAGGGTTGTTTTTGTTCTTTAATAATTTTCATTGACCTATTAAGTTGTGAAAAAAGGTCTATTCTTCCTATGATTACTTAAGCAACGAAAAAAATAACAAGAAAATAAAGGTTCTCTTCTTTATGAGAATAGTTTCAAATATCTTAAGGTTTTTTATTTCCAAATTTCAATATTTTGAAACTCAATTTTTTTTCAAATTATTTCTTTCAGCAACAAAAAGGAGGTCCAAGAAAGTTGACATTACCGTCGCGATCAACTGATGCGGATGTTACTAAATTGTTAAGCTGTGGTTCGTTCGGTAATCTCGAATGTCTATCATTAGCGTTCACTCAAGTGACGAGTGCTTGTGCTGAACAATTAATTAAGTTGCCTTCTTTACGATATCTCAATTTGTGGTCAACTCAGGTATATATTCGACAGTACAAGCAATCAAAAAAATATTTCATAAACTATGAATCTTATAGTTTGGTGACAATGGATTGCAACTAATATCTGAACATTTACATAAATTACAAGTTTTGAACTTATGCGAAACGCCTGTCACCGATAAAGGATTGAATTATCTGACAGGTAGAGTAGAATAAAAAAATGAATGTGGTTTTTAAGTAATTAATATTTACTATAGCAATGAAGAATCTCAGAAAATTGAATCTAAACAGCACAAGCCTATCAGCACATACTTTCGAGCGCCTCAAACTGAAGTTACCGGCATTACAAGAAATAGACATCAGATATACTGATGCCTGGTAGCAATGGATTACTCATGGTAGCAATGGAGTCAATGCCTGGAGTCAATGCCTGGAGTCACCATTAGGCTCACCATATCTTTCCAAATAGCTTTTAATTGTATTGATCATTGTTTTTATTATTTATAATTTGATTGTTTTAAAATAATTGTTATCAGCAAAACAAATATTGTACACAATAAGCTTTTGTGCTTATTTAAAAGTAGGGCAATTCATATGCCCGTCAATGTAATTGTTAAATCAATTGACTTTTTTTAAATTATAATTATTAACTATCACTCATTAGATAATTATAAGATATTTGCTGCACATCTTTTGAAAATTTTGATCCGAAGGCAAACTGGTTTTGCCGTTTCGTTTGATTATTAACGAGATTTGTATAGCATTAATGCATAAGAATATACTCAACACTAATGATGAAAAATATGCTTCTTTTTTATAAGTTATATTCGATAGCATTGATGCTAAACACATATCGTTGCTTTGTAACTATACTATCCTATCTGCCATTGAAATAACATTAACGATACGATAGTATAGTTCCAAAGCGACGATATGTGTTATCACTATTTCATGAATCATTATTCTATTTGCACAGCTTTTTAAAGCTTTGCGAAAGTTGTAAAACATAGATCGTTGCACTTTATTTTATAACTTATTTTATTCATTATTTCTCCTTTTTTTGTTAAGGCCTAATTTCTATTGTTCCCATTTTTAACTTTAAAAAATTTTCAATTAATTCAACTATTTATCAAAAATACTTCATTATAATCACAAAATTAATAATAAAATTTACTTTTAAGTTATATAATTACTTGACTCGCACGAAAATTACTACGAAATTACTTGAAAACTTGTTAGTATTTTATCAGTTACTAATTTTAAGTTCTTCGAAATGATTCAATCAAAAGGATTGATTGTAATAAAAATGGAAATTTAAGTTTTTGCATTAGAAACAGTTTTTGCATTAGAAACAGTTTTTGCATTAGAAACAGTTTTTGCATTAGAAACAGTTT
>JAQIWZ010000237.1:0-23975 GCA_034697245.1 Malaconothrus monodactylus | reverse complement strand
TGAAACAATTTTCAGATTAAGTATTCATTTGCCCTTTTTTATAAAATTTTTCTTCGTTTAGTGGAAAATTATGAAATTTTTCACTTCTAAAAGTCAATTAAATTCTGATGAAATAATCAGATTATTTAAAGAATTAAATAAAATGAAAAATACCAGAATAACTAAAACTATATTCAAAAATATTTTTAAAATTTTAATATTGAGCTCATACAGTACAGTAGAATCTTATGAAATAAACTTTCATTCAAATTGAATTATAAATATTAAGAATAAATTTACGCAAATTGCAAATCAATTATTTCCGGAAATTACACAAACAAACACCTAATCATTCATTTTATTCAGCAGTATACGAAAAAAAATAATAAATTAATTAAATTGATAACAAATTAAAGGATAAATTTTGAATATCTAAAAATAACATAATAACTAAATAAAATAATCTATGTTCACACATGAGCTGTACTTGAATTTAAGTTACTCATTGACTGTTTGATGAAAGTTTACTTTTTCTTTCATATTCAACTTTTGCCAACTTTCACGTGCACTTAAGTTAGAAATAGTAATAAAGAAAATGTACGCTTTTGCCCATCAGTGAACAGTAGAATAATATTACAGAACAATTCTCTAACTTATTCAGTAGCTTCCAATCCACTCAACAATTTCGGTAGTCTAGTATCAAATTCTTTTATTAAGAATCATGAAAGAGCCCTTACACAAAGTCTTTTAATTATATGAAGCATTTCTACTTGTATTTGATAGATATCAATACAAACCCCAAGAAAGCTCTGCCAACCGCCTAGTTTTCAGTAGACTCGACACTTTATCGTCAAATCTCTATAATTTTTGGTAAATATCAATGAAAAATCTATATTTTGAAACAAAATTATCTTTTTTTCTTAATTTATAATTATTGAAAGTTAAGTTAAGATAAAACTGAAGATAAAGTTTGATAAAAAAGATAACTTGTAGTAAAAATTAAAACGTTATTTGGTGGCTATATTAATAAATAAAGTAGAAACTCGGTTAATATTTTCCTTGTTAAATATGTGTTAAGAATGATACGAGTAGTTGGCTATTAGTTGATACAGTATATGCTTTCCAGTGGAATAGACAGACCTATACATTGATTGAACAAACACCCAAAAGACCATAAAAGAGAATTGTAAGTATAACAAGTAAAGTAACACCAAATGAAAGTCTACCAGTGATGATAAGCGCTACGTGGGAAGTATCCTAAGAAATCAAAATAATATAAGGGTATCTCTCGTGTCATCACAAATAAATCGCTGAACCAAAAATAAGATAATACGACAAATATTTTGTGATCAACACGTATGTCAATACGAAGCGCATATTTTAGTCTTAAAATAGACTTTCTTTCAGTAGTTGATGTTGTTTTTGATATGAAAGTAGCACTTTTCGCACGCATTCTTATAAGTTTTGACACTTTTTAGTAATAATGCCTGACAGCAACTTTTCAACAGTTTATATAAAGCGTAATGAAGACATATTTTATGCTTTATTATCTGAATTCCTAATAATTTCTTTTCTCATATTGTTAAATATACCTTAAAGTGCTGCTCATGTTATTGAACATATTTTATTGTTATTGTCCAAAGAGCTTAAATTTTCATCGACTTTTAATTCAACATTAAAATCATGCTCTCATTCAAATTAAATAATAATGAAAATAAATTTTCATTAAAAAATTCTAATTAAAAATCTGACAATTTTGAAGATTAACTTAAACTCATAGAAAGATTTAAGTAAAACGAGAATCTTGTAATACTTGTACTTATTAAGGATTTTATTTAGTTATCCCTATGTATTATCACATGTCTCAATTCAATTAAATAATAGAGTGGATAACCAAAGCTAAACCTGACTTACTTGTCAAAGCTTTGCTAAGAATTTCTCGTTTCTTTCTGTTATTCAGAATAAGACTTTTACTTAAGCTATTATTTTTATTGCCTTTAATGTAAATACCATTTCATCAATTTTGACCACAAACAATACATTGCTGTCAGAAAATATTTGTTATTAAGATAAATTAGAGCTCTTTATATTTGTATATATTACAGTTCATTTGGCAAAGAACTAATGCTTTATTCCCAAGTTTATTATCTGAAGATTTTGAAAAAATATAAATTTTGTTTTAAAACTTTCAAAAGATTCTTAAAATATTTACAAAAAAAACATTAACTTTATTATAGCTCATCAAATATTCCATTTCTTATTGAAAAAAATTTTAAATTCATGAACAGACATCAACTTTCGTCATTAATGTCGATTTTTATGTAATGTATTATACAGAATATTCCCTAAGAATTTTATTCTTATTTATTTTGACAGAATAAAGTTAGCTCATAATCATCTTAAAAATAAACCAATAAATCACGAATGAAATCAAATGATAATAACCTGTCATTCATCAGAAACTTATTTGTGAATAAAATTTATGAATAGAATCTCATTTGAAAATAAAGTTAAAAAGAATTGAAAATTCTTATTAACATTCTCTCGTATGTAAGGTCTTCCGGAATTGATTAAGATATTAATTGAAGGTCTATTCTGAATAATGAGTTAACATAGAAGTAAGTCAAATGATCGATGAAATCAATGCTTCGATCACAACAACAAAAAAGCTGTTAATTATTGTTTGATTGTTGATAAGTGAAGTTCAGGAACGAGAAAATCTAAATCTACTAAAGTTTAATATTTAAAAATAAATTTATATCATATTAATACCGTATACTCCTATACTGGCACATAACTAAATACAACTCAAAGATGCTTTCATTGCAAGGATATATTGCTTCACTGAAAACAAACTTTTGTGCTGAAGAAATTGCATAACATTGTGTTTTACAGTTAAATCTCTGGAATTCTTTTTTCTATTTCTCTTTCACTCTATTTTCGTTTCAAAAGGTTGTCTCTGAGCAAATTCCAATCTTATATCGTTGAGAAGCCTTTATAAAATTAAATTTGATATTTCTTTTTCGATAAAGGAAAGTCGAGTGTAAAGCGGCCGATTATGTAGCGCATCAACCTTTGTCAAGGCATCTTTCCTATCTGTCTCTAATTAGATTTACAAGACCTTTATTTTTATCTTTTATTCTACGGTACAGCTTATGTAACTCAAAATCATAAAAGAATAACCAAACCAATCATCCAGTTTTAATACAGCATCAATTATTTGACTAATTGGTTGAGTAAAATCTAGTTTTTAACTATTCAATAACATCTTTATATTAAGAAAGTTCATTAAATTCAAGTTTTTTAAATTTCATATTTAAAATCAATTATTCTATAGACAAATATTTAAATTCTCTTTAATTTTTTCTATCAGAGACTTTGAATATGATAAAAACTGTCTCAAAATCGAGTTCAATACTGAACTTATTCATTATGACTTCAAATAAAAGTTCAAAATTGATTGAATACAGTTTGTGAAGTTCTATATAAAGTATATTTAAAATAAAATGTCAAATCCAAACTCTATTGAGTTATAAAATAAGTTTCAATCGTTATTCAATTTGAATTTTCTGGAACTACAATCAATTTCACTCAAAGGTTCTGCTCTAGTGTTTGACGTCAAATAGTTTAAGTTATCTTCTCATAGATTTTTGAATATTCCGATTGAATATTTCAATTCTGTGCTGAGTTCTAATGAAAGTCTTCTGTACTTAATTTACATCAGCCTTTTTTAATAGATAATCATCTAATTAAATGTCAAGTATTTCCATTAAGTTCTGTTAAGTAAGAATAAGGCATTCTTTGTTCACTTTGTCCTAATTTTAATTGATTACAAATAAGTTTTAATTTATACTAATCAGTGTTAGAATGAATTTTTAAAATCACTTTTTAATTGGCATAAATGAGCAAATCAGAAGACAAACTACACGGAGTAGGCCGGGATTTAAGTATATCAGACTTGTTAATTCAGAAAAAATATTTGCCTATAAGAAATGTAGGAGTGAACTAATATTTAACACTCATTTCTTATTAATACTCGTGATAATAAACACGAGTAGAATTTGCATTCGAGCTCAAGTTGAAGATCATGAAAATTAATGAAATTGGGATTTTAAATCTCTCATAAAACTCATTAATTTAGAGTTCAAGCATTTCTCTCATCTAAACTGTAAGAATAAGCTTAAGATTTACTTTCAATTCATTAAATTGGAGAATAAATACACAAATATAAAGAATTGTGTTTTTTAAAAAAGATATGTTTCATTAACTAAACACTTATTGCCCTAAAATGTAGATAAAATTTTCCAAATTGGATAAAAAACAATTTTTAAAAAAATACTGTTGAAAATAATAACACAAATTGATCCACAAATTTTAGTTTATGGGGCTATGAAATCCATTCTGCTTTTGATATCTGAATCATGAAATGAAGTGTAAAGTGATAATAAATAAGAATTATGAGCTTTTTATGGCTCTTCAAGAAGAAAAACTCATCATTGAAAGCATGTCAAGTCATTAAATAGGTATAACTTTATGCTCAGGTGGGGCTCTCATAAGTTATGAATTATTGTAAAGAACTATAGAAAAAATGGGACAACAAAAGCTTAAAAAATTAATTCTAGTTTTTTTCCATAAAAAATTTAAGAAAACAATCTAAGGCTAAAACTTTGATCTTTTTCTTAATTGAATAATTGTACCATTACTCGAAAGTTATGAGAATTCAACAGATCATCAATTTTAAAAATTCAAAAAAGAAAAATCACTTAAATTTTGATTTTAGTGGACTCTAGAAAACTAATATCGAAATTGAAATAACGAATTTCTATGAATAGAGACTCTAAATTCTTTTAGGTTTCATACAAAATAAGGTATAATTTGTGTGAATACAGCTATGAATGAGTCGATTTACACAGTACTTGTATTAATAAAGTTATCAATGGAATCAACAGTAGTTTAAATTTATAAATTCTGCAAAAGATAAAAAGAAAATAGAATTCAGGATTACCTGATAGAAAAACTTCCTTGTATTGAATTTATTCTTTGCTTGTTTTTTGAATTTATTGAGACATGAAATTAGAGCATAATTTGTTCATGAAGAAAACTTTTCAAGCGAACACAGAATATTCTTTTATTCTTTACTAACTGTCCGTTTGCTTTACTTTTTTCGAATAGAATATCAACAACAAAATACTTCTAATTCTCGAATTTTGATTCCAGTTTCGATAACACATTAAAGATTAAAGAAAGTTTTCAAAATAAAAAACTCTTCAAACAGTTTAATACTATTTTTTTTATCACGACTTCTACTTTATTGATTTTGTTTCTGTATTTGTTGTTTCTGTACTAGTATTTGTTCAAAACTATGAAAGTATTATACCATTTAATGTTATAGTAAGCAAAATATGAACTCAAATAAATTGACGACAACTGTATTTGGTTTTGTCTTTTTATCATTTAATATGTTGAACAAAGTTATGCAGTCGTTGTATGTTATTTGTTGTTAAATCAGTGTAACAGAAAATAAGTCATTAGATAATTGCTTTTTTAACTTTTCTATTTTTCACCTTATTATTGATTGCAAAGCTGTTCGCTATTCAAACTTTGTTTCCAAATTTGATGTCTTTACGTTTGACATAATTAACTCCCAAATGATTTAAATTTGCATTTCTCTGAATTACTTTCGGAAATTAATCGAAGCTCGACTTAATCTTTGTTCAAATTTATTGTGTGTTGACTGTAAAGTCAATTTATTTCTTACAATTTGCCTTCAAATTGAAGCTTTAATTCAAAATTTGAAAATTTGAAGTTTAAGGATTAATAAAGTTTTTTAACTAATCAATCGGTCATTGACTTTAAAATGAATCGTTGAAAAAATTCCGACAACTATTTTAGTTTGAAAACAAAATCCAACATAAAGTGAATTTAAGAAATGAAGATATAAGAAGTTCTTTAGAAAATGAAATGCCTTTTTTGAAATCAATTTGAAATAATAATCCTATGAGAACTCAAAGCACTCCTTCACTTAATGCAAATAATTTCAATTTTATTAAATTTTTCTCATAGGAATTTCTATTAATTTATGGCATATAGAACTTTAACGTCATTTTCTTTAATAATAATTTATAGATTAAATTAACGTTTATGATTCATGAATTATTTTTGAATAATTTAACGCATAAACATTGACTGAGGTATAAGGTATTTAATAGTTTATTATTTATAAGACAAAGTGAGGCAGTTTTCCAATTCATGTCTCTTTTTTGATACTTTTTTTATTAAATAATTACATAAATTAAATTATGTTGACCTTTAATAAGTAAAATGTTATCAAACCTTAACTTAAAAGAAAGTTTTTGTCTTATTGTTTTTATTTAAATCTATATTAATTTAATAATTTATTATCATTATAGATGTTAACTAAAAACAATAGTATAAAAACTTGCTTTATTGAAGCTCATAGTTTTGAAAGCATTTTACAAATAAATTACTGGAGAAGTTGAAAGAAAACGCTGGAATTTTCAGTTTAAGAATTTTAAATTTTCATTAACTATAATGACTTATTAATGAGCTCTCAATTAAATAAAATTTTAATAAAAAACAAAAGTGGGTTGAAATGTTTGTTATTCGCTTCAAATTCTAAAATGAGTAACAAATTATGAATCTTCACTGTCTGAGAACAATATTTAAATTACTTCAATATAGGGCTTAAATACTTCACTCCCACATCATTCAGGATATGAATGTATTATGAAATAATGAAAAATCTATATTTTTTATGTTCATTAAACTTTTTCAAACAATTCTCATAAAGACTCAAATAAATCACTTGAGATAGACTTAACGTATAATTAAAATAGAAACTGACTTTGAGGTAAAACAAAAATTTGATGAGTTTTAAGAATTATGTGTTTAGTAGTTTTAATGAGAGCTAACTATTAGTCGATTAAAGAAATCCTTGTGAGAGCACATACACCTGAAATATTTATTTTAGATATATTTAATAAGAGACAAATAGCATCATATTCTGTGACATATACTATAAGAAAACTAGTAGTGAAAAAACCTTTTTATAACTAATGGGCGTTCGATCTTCATAGTCATCCAGGTTTTACTTCCTTTAATAATTATATATTATCTTTCATAAAAATAGACCCAAAATTACATTCTCTTAACAATTTCTCTCTCTCTTTTTTTTTGTTCCACTAAAACGATAAGTAGGTGTAAGCTATGTATAAAATGTGTGTAACAATAAAACGATCTTTAATTCGATTTCATTTGTTCTTAAGTATTATTGATGGAAGTATTCGGTAATAATGATAAAGTAGTTTCATAGTGTCATAACTATAATTTTCTCATTTTTATTGATATTCAAAGATTAAAGTTATTTTTGTTATACCATTGTCACGATTTTCATGTATAAAATTTTTAAAATTGATGTTTATTATTCATTATTTAAATAATAAAGTTACGCAATATTTTGATCGCATTTGCTTTCATTGATATAAGATTTCGTAGAATAGATTAGAAGCAAATTTTGTTTTTTGAATATATTTTATTCTTAAAGTTTGCTTTTAAGCTTCAAGTGATATTTGAAAAGTAAAATTAATATTGAATTAATATTCAATAATTTTCTATGTATTCAACAATAAATTAAGTCATATAGATATCAATTTATTGGCTTTAGTTAAGTTCACAATTTTTTTGAAACTCATTTGTGAAACTGAACTATAAGTTAAAACCCACTCAATTTTCTCAAATAGGACTAGTTTTTGTTTCTATTTTAGTTCACTTTTTGAATAGATTTAAGACACGACATATAAACCATTATTTCATTGAGCGTATAGTTTTTTGCAGAGAATAAATATTTATTAAGTAAAGGAATGAATTGGATGTCGGAACCAAACGTAATGACAAATTGGACTTCTTTTTTAGGAAATCATTGATGCGAAATGCATTTATCAAAAATTTCTCAAAACATAGTCATTGATTTGCATAACAGATTTGAGGCTTCGTTTTTGTGATGGCTATCAATGCAAACATGATTCTTATAACTACATTTAACACTACATTGACTTTTGGAATACCGCTTTTTATAGAATTTTTATGCTTAATATAGACTCCATTTAAATTCAATTCTTCAAATGCTAAATTTTAGACTTTTTTCTATTCGAAAAACTTTGAATCAAAACTTCGTTTTAAAGGTCATAAGTTAGACAATGATAGCCTAGAGCAGGTGGTCTTTATTGGCTGTCATCGGCCGTAGATTTTTTTTGAAAAATTTAGACCTATATAATTATTGGAGTTGAATTAAATTCGTTCAATCTCTCATTTATTCAATAAAACACTGTATTTGTAGAATATTTTACTTTCTTCCATAAAGTTATTAAGTTTTTTAATACAAAGATTGAATTCAATGAATTCTGATCTTATGGTAAGTTTACAAAAAATAACTTCGCAATTGGAAAACAAGTACCAGTACTGGTAGTTATTACATTAAAAAATTTATAAGAATAGTTAACTTGAAAGAAAGTGAGAAAATGCACGCACTGATTGCAAATATTGTAAAAGTTTTATGGGAAGGTCTCAATTAGTTTTACGCAATTGCGGAAAAGTAAATCAAATAATTCATAGTATTCATTGTACTCATACCTGAATGAATGGCAGATTAACTTTATTATTAATTTGATTACATTCAATATACTAATAGTTAAGTCAAATGAAGCTAAAAATAGGTGTGAAAAACAAAATTCTTAAATTCTTACCTTCTTTTAAGAATAATTTTCAATTTTCAAAACTCTAGAAATTTTTCATAGAATACCGTCTTATTTATCAGTCATAAAATGAAATAAGAGTTCAGTTGACACAACTTTTGATGAAGACTTATTAGTGTAAAAGCTATTCAACAATTTTCGCTCAAAGAATCTATTACTGACTCTATATTATGAAGTGTTGCAATGGTTGGAGAATAGGTTTAACTTAGAGTTTGGTTATAACATGCATCCAATAAAAACAGAGGTAACTTTATTATCAACATGACTGCCATCGCTATTCTCTCAAATTCATATTTCTAAGTTCTTCTAACGACATTCGGTGCCACCACTATATGGACACATCATATCAATAGAGTATACTAAATATCTTATGAGAGATTTCATAGAGATTTTATTATATTTTGAATTTCAATGCAGTTTTTATGTAAAAAATATACAAATATCTGTAATAAACAATTTATTAAAAATAAAATTTTCTCCCTTTCAGATTATTTAAGATCCAAGACCTGAACACATTAAGGCGTGAAATACTTGTTTAAATGTAAATTAAGTCTAATATGATAGGATTATATTTTATAATATTAATTGTAAATTATTAAATGTTTGCTGAGATTAAGAAAAAATTCAGAGGTTTATTATTTATTCAACAAATTATTAAATCTGTTGTTGGTTAGGGTCCCGAACCTGATATTCCAAATCCTCCTTCAGACTCAACATTGTGACGGATTTGTATTAAGGCTTTTTAATAAAAAAAATTATTAAACTGTTTAGACTGAATCGAATTCATATTCATTCATAACAATATAATAGTTTTAATTTTTATAAGAGAGAAATCGATCTTATTTTAAAATTATTGAACGGAAATTCGAAGACAAAAAATTGATTCTGTTCTTTATATTTCTTGTGGATAAAAAAATCATACAAAAGATAAAATAGCGAAGCATACGAGCAATAAGTGATTGCAATGAATTTACCGAATTGTAGACTTTGTCACTTATCAGTGCCTCGAAGTGGAGAGACTGTCATCACTCCGTGTCATTGCAGAGATTCGCTTATGTTTTGTCATTATAGTTATCTTCGAAAACTAATCATCAAACGAGTCGATACTCGGTGTCAAAGATGTAGCTATCATTATACAGATCCGAGAATCAGACGGCACACAAATTCTCCGCGCGATGTTCTCAACGCATTACAACTTGAAGGAAGTGAGAGTCGATCAGTTCTCATTTGGGTTTTGATATTCTTTTCGATAGTTTCCAAAGTCATAATTGCTATCATTTATTTCAAAAGACAGGATAAATATTTCGAACAGTATATACGAGAAAATTGCACCAAATTTTTAGTTCAAATGTGAAAACTTTTGGTGCTTTGTTTCGTATTATTTGGAATGAATGGAAGTATCGGAGAAGGCAGTAGTGAACAACTCCTGCAAAACTTGGCTAATGGACGACTTGTAGTTCTCGACGGCTATAAGAATGGTAGAGGAAAACAGAGACTTAAAACTCAATTATTGATCGGTAAAAATAGTGTTTATATACAACACATACGGAGCTCAAGATAAAAAACAAAATTATTTGAATCCTAGACTTGATTTCAATGAACGACTAGCCCTTCAATACTAATACATTATGAGACAAAGTCTTTAATAAAGTTTTAGTTTATATCAAACGATAAAATTTGATTTTGAATTTATTTCTCGCAGACTTTGAAAACTTTCAAAAAGTTTAGTTCAAAACATTTAGTCCTCATTCTAAAGGATTTTCAAATAAGAGCCCATTAGTCTCAAGCCCTCCACTCCTTATGACAAAAATTGTAAATTTCTTTTATTAATTCATTCAAAACTTAATTCAAAGTTATTTTTTTCAATCAAATTATTAAATGAAAAGTAAAAATGTTTGTTATTTGAATTTTTCCTGTTTTTTTTATAATCATATTATTGTTCAGCTATTGTTTAGCCACTCTATCAGCAAGAGATATTTTAGGCCTTTAATCAACTTTTACCTCAACTCTACTCTAAATCATTCAAAATATTTTTCACTAAAACTGATGTCAAGTTTACGCCTCTTTTGATTAAATTTTAAATCTATTTATAAATTGACTGAAAATGAACTCATTTCCAAATAATTTTCAAAAACTTTCTGACAATTCATCAAAAACTGTCAATTCGTAAAAAATATAATCATTATTGGTATGAGTTTGAGATTTAGTTTCGAAACAAATTCAATGATTGCATCATTTGTTGACTACTAAACACTTAACGCTAAAAAGCAGCAAAACATAAGTCAATCATAAGAACGTCATTAATGAATAACAACTTTGAAGGAGTTTTTCAAAGTTTTTATCAGTATTTGTAAACATTAGACAAAGTTTAATACCATTTGGACTTTCAGTTTATTAAAAGTTTGTTTTTTCATTATTTTATTCTTTGTTATTGTTATCATTAATCAGTCATTTAATTATATTTTTTTATCAAAAATGAATGAAATGAAAAAATTATGGATAAAATTCATTAATTGTCCGCCAATTGACTCAAACGTAAGTCTTTTATAATTAATTCATTAAATATTTTATTGAAATTCAAATTTATTGATAAAAATTAAAGACATTTCGAATCGATTTTCTGATAATTATTATAAAAAAAAAAATTTTAAATTCAACAAATTGTTAATTATTTAAATATTTGACTCAATAGGAAAAGAGGAAATATTTGGACAACTTTTTAGACTATTGTTTAAGAAATGAAAGCAATGATTGCATTGAAAATGATTTAAAGAGCACTCAATTGTCAACAATGGTTAGTATCGGAAATATATTGATTCATCACTTATTAAGAGATGTACACAATGTTTGTTCGCTATTGAAACCATCGGATGACGACTCGGACCCCATTATGTCTTATTTGACTGAAGATATGGGTTGGAAACTGATTCAAGTTATCAACTATTTTAATAGAAACGACGCTTTGCTCTATAATTGCGAATTGAGTTATCTATTAATCCATTTATTGCCGCTTATTATCAATACTAAAGACTTCCTTATATCAAATCAAAATTTTGATATCAATACTGACACCAAAACCATTTCAAAGCCTAATAAGTGCCAAACATTTCGTTCATCTCTTGAATGTTTTCAAACAATTAATTTTATTCAATTTAAGTATAATTTTGACGAAGTTTTAAGTCCCGCAAAAGTGAAGTCATGGGTTAAGTCTAACAAGAAATCTAGTGATAAATTTCAGTCAACTATCAGTCGAGAAGTTTCTGATAGCGATGACAGTGAATCCAAATTATATAATATACACCTAAACAAAACACCTCTCATTCGCATTTCTGATATCAAAATCAGTGATAATATATTGTCATCATTTGGTTCTAATAACGAAATTGATGACGAATTGATAGAAGAAAACCCTATCATAAGTGATGGCCTTAAAGAAGAAAATTCGCAACAATTACATAAACCAAATACTATTGAATTGTTTTCATATATAGTGGAAATACTGACCCAATTCGCTATCTATGAACAACTTTATTTGAAACAAGACAATGATTCGGAGCTATACAAATTGGTTCCACGAGTCTCTTATTGCGTTGTTGAGCAGTTATGCAATTCTCTTTTCAGTCTCTATAAACTGATAAATAACGATAATTGCTATTTACTGCCAGTTATAAGTAGTGCAAAAAACCTTATATTTATCTCTTGTTGTACATTAAGCAAAACTGCTTCTGGTATCAAACTATTCGAAAGCATCAGATTATTGGAAATAATGCTCGAAATAATGCAATATTTATGGGCTTTACGTCATAATGACGCCAACAAAGAAGTTTGCGATTTATTTAATGGTTTGATTTATTTATTTACAAGTATTTCTCAATATCTAAACTCTAGCAAAGAATATGCTATTGTTTTGAAACTGATTAGATTATTCACAACTGTTGGGGCAAATGAATTACTATCATTAATAGTCTCATCACAAGCCACTGATATGTCCGATATTAAGTCAATAGTTTGTGCACTCCAACAACTGATAATAGCTCTACAAAGAGCCAAAGTTTTATACGTTCACAGAACGACCTGCACTCGTAAAAGACATTCCAAATGCGATTTGAGTCCCATTATCAGTCATCACAATAATATATTAGGGACACAACTCTCTCACAGCACATCTAATAAGTTTCCTTTTTGTTGCATATCTTCCGTTTATAACCTCTTGATATCTATTTTATTCCACTCGAAGACTGAATCGATTCAGTCGTTTGTATGCTTTAATCTGAATTCCGTAATAACATGTTGTTGTGATTTGCGTTATGTTTTTGAAAGTCTATTGCGATTCTCTGTTAATATTCAATCAATTGTTATCCGAAAAGATATCTTAAAAATTATTGAATACAATATTAAAACTCAAAAGAAACACAATTATCAAAGTTGTCAATCGTGCGGAAGATTGAGTCTAAGCGATAAAAGCAATAATTTTAAAGATTCGTCTTTCAGTGAAGGCTATATTACTGATTATGGAGGAAATGATGAATCAAAAGAATTATTGAGTGAAGGATTTTCCGCACAATACAAACTGCTTCTCAATAGTGACGATCCAATAATCAGGCAATTAGTGTCTAAACATCTCTGGAATTTAATACATTATTGCAATGAGAATATGAGAAGTACTCTTTTCCAGTATGTTATTATGCCTGCTTTTTTCAGCAAAGATACGCCCAAAGATGTTATGGAACTATTGCTTCGACTTCTTGGCTCTTCTGTAAGTGATACCAGTATTGCAAAAATGTTTATCAATTTTGGGGGATTAACAAATTTAAGAGAACTATTAAGAAATTTTGATAATTCCTTATTAGCAATTAATGTACTTGAAGTGCTCGTTATCAATGAAACTGAAAATTACTTAAATATAAATCAAAGTGATACTGCTTTTGAGGAAAATTATCCCTCTTTATCAACATTTTTGGATATTATTTGTGAAGACACTGATAAATGTATTTTGCAAATAAAACAATCTCTACTCGACAAACCTATTAATAGTCTTAATTCTAGTCTCGAGTCAATCAATTTAATTAATGAGGATCAGTCTTTCGAGAATATCAGTGAATACACTCCTAACAAACTCATAGACTATTTATGTTATATTTCAAATTTGTGGTGCATTAATTTGAAATTAGTTAATATTTCTGCTGAATATTCGGATTACATCAAAAACCCATCCATTCATTTAATAGACTCTATGTATAGGTTTTTTCTCATCGCTTTAGATGTTTTAGTCAAAGAAATAACTGATTTTAACAGTTCCATAAAAGAAGATTCATTTCGTGAATCAATTGACGATTGGATCAACTCATTGATCAGCATTATTGAGTTACTATTGCCCGTATGTCTACAACTTTGCCCGTTTAGACTTTCTTTGTGCGAAACATTGATTGACAAAAATGAAATCATGTCTTTAATTAAACATCAAATTAATGAACTTCAACAATATAGCTATAAATCTGAGAAGAATCCTATTATGCAATTGTTGAATATGTTGATCAACTGTTCGCTAAACATATCACAAGTTTCTAACACTATTTCGCCAACATTTGCTAAAACTAAAAAGAAATCTTTTTATCCTAAAGATTCTTTAAATAATTCAGCCAAAGATTCAACTGAAGAAGATAATTGTTTTGATAGTGGTTATGACGCAGACATTGAATGTTCTGAACTAAATAACTCTTTGTTTTCTTTAATGAATAATATTAAAAATAATAATAATGTGACTCATTTGAAAAATGTGCCTCTTTTTAAATATGGAGAATTGTGTCAAATTGTCATTGAATTCTTGACTTCACACAAAGATTCATTTGAAAATGAAATCAATTTGCATAACATTTCCTCTATTATTATGAAACTTGTCAAATATTGCAGAGAAAATACTAAGAATCGTGAAATTCTTTATAGAATTAATTTTACTTCACTCCTATTGACTGGATTTAATACTGTTCTCAAAAGTGGTTCTATGGAATTAAGAGCTGTTCAATCAGCGATTCTTGACTTATTTGTAGAAATATCTCATTACAAAATCAGTTCCATTGAATTTAAATTATTTTTCGATTTATTCAAAGAAAATAATTCTCAATTAGATTTATGTCTCAATGCTTTTTATCAATTGCTCTCTATTAAAAGTTCTGAACGCGATTTACAACCTCTTTATAGCTTAAGCTTTCCTTTAGAGCCAATTATGTTGTGTTCATTAGACTCGAAGAGCCCAATCATGTCTTCCGAAATCGGCCGAATTCGACATAATATAATATACGACTCATCGACAAAACCTAATCATATAAGTTGGAGTTCAATGGCTTTTGCAATGCCATTACCAAAAAGTGGAAATCCACTCATTTCATCAATCAAAACATTTTCGGTCGCATTTTGGCTTTATTTTGATAAACAAATTTTATATACCAAAATTTCAACCCAACAAAATACCATCAATTCTCAAGAAAAACTTAATCATAATTATTACTCTAATTTTACAGTTAATCAAAATAAAAATTTCAATCAAAATCAAGATTTTAGAGTTCATATCATGTCATTTGCATTCGATTTGTCAACTATTGAAATCTGGTTTGATTTTCATTATTACTGTTTTGTGTATCGTATTTGCAAAATGATTAATGGAAAGAATGTGATCTATGCAGAAGATGTTCACTTAAATATGGCTCATATTCTTGGAAAATGGCATCTCTTGAGATTCAATTTTAAGGAAATTTTCTTAAAAAGATCCTCAACTTCTCTGTGTATTTCTCTAAGTATTGATGGAATGCCTGAAAAGCAAATCAAATTAAACTATTCGAATGTAATCCCAAAGCATCCGAACTCAACATCTGTGTTATTAGGAACAGTGCAAAACAAATCATTTCGATGGAAATGCGGAAACTTCATGTTATTTAGAAATTCATTATCATTAGAGTCAACGCTATACTTATATTGTTTGGGATCTGATTTTTCTTGTTTTTCTCATTGCAAAATAAATGACAAAAATTCTTCTCTTATTATTCCTAAATGTTTGACTGACTTAAATCTTATTGACATTTTGCCAAATATTCATCAATTATACGATTCTGACAAAAGTAGAACCTTAGAAGAGAACATAGTGTTTGTCTATAAGCCAATCAAAATGAACCAGTTTTTAGTATATCCGAACCAATTGGTCGCCAATGTTTCATATATTTCAAATTTCAACAAATTATCGCTCAATTCAATGCGTTTCATATCTAATGCTTCGCAATCGAGTGATTCACATATAACTGAACACAAGATCATAGAATTCGGTGAAATGAAAAGAGACTTCTATTATGGGATTCATAAGGCTATATCAGATGCGGGCGGTATCGGAATATTTATGTTTCTTTTCGCTCATATTATTGACACTTCAAATGATGAAAAATTACAATCAAAATCACTTGAAATTCTGCTTAAAGTATATAACTCTCATGTTCAACATAGAGATAAGTTTATCAATCAATACGAGGGTTTATCACTAATTGCATTCGTTTTGGAGAACCCGAAAGCAATCATATCGTTATCAATGTTGAGAAATTTTGTTCAATTTTCTACAAGTAATTGTGAAACTGATGCTGTGATTACTTCAAGTGAAGGCATCTCAACATTAATAACTTCATGGAAGGCATGGCATAGAAATAGTTGTACTGCAAAAGCTTTCTATCAAATACTGGTATCACTCATTTCGTCTTCTAATCCTTATAAAAACTTCAATATATTCCAAATGCAAAGAGCGAATGTCTTACAATCACTTCTTCTTATGTTTCAAGAAATGTACATTCATTTAAACAGTCGTCAAGATCTTCATTTGTCTAAAGAATCGTCTTTATTAGTGTTTAAAATAATGAAGGCTTTAATTGGAAAACCTCCTGATATTTCTCTATTGAGTGAAGTTTTTGACTGTATTTTATTACTACACAAAGCAGAGTCTGCTTTCATCAGTCAATCAAGAAATTCGTTTTATTATTTATTTCCATCAGTTTGGAATTTTGACTCCCAATCGTTCTCTTCTCGAAGAACTAGTATTATTAATATGGAAAATATTGATGTCGACGATTGGGAAATAATATCAGATGAAGACCTCTCTATGAATGAAGACATCGAAGATGACTGTCTCGACCATTTGCTCTCTGGTTTGATTTCACTAATCGGAGAAACAGTTGAATATATTTCTGATGAAGTTATTGACAAAGTGGTGGGCCCTATAATCAAATTGGAATATTTGATAGTTTTGGCAAATAATAAGTCATTTCTTGTAAGAGAGAGTGTTATGAGTACTCTTTATACTTGTTTAAAAAGATGCAAATCTAAAGAAGTTACCAATAATTTTATAAAATCCAAAGGCTTTCATTTATTATCAAATCAATTGCACAAATATCCGTCTTCTCAAAAATTTATAGACATCTGCTTTGGAATCATATTAGAAGTGCCCGATTTGTGTCGATTCACTTTAGAAGATTCGGCCGAATTTAAGAAAACATTTTCTTCATCACAAACAGATTTATTTGTGCCACTCTTTGCTGTATTACCGAAATGTACTCATGATATTTCTTTGTGTCACAACGCTTTGCAAACTTTTTATAGAATTATGGCATCATTGAACGCAACAATTCTCAAAGATCTTTATGATTATGGGTTATTGGAATGTCTCGCGAAAGTTATAATCAATCATAATTGCTATGAACAAGACTCTGAAGTAGACACTATTGATGGTTATGAAGAAGATTTAATAAATGAAGACATACTTTATATATTGCGCGAGTTTTCCTCTCAATTTTTTTGCTCCTCTGGAACTACTAATTATCAAATATTTTGCAATGCTCTACAATTTTATTCAGTAATAGAGAGAAAAGTGATTTCAATTAACAAGTTATCGTTCAGAGAATGTCAAATTGCACTCTTCGAAGCCGCTTATGATAGCATGCAATCCATTGCTGAAGAAGCGATAAATGTTCCGCACAAATCTTCAAAGCTAGCCATAGGTATGTCTTTAGTTTTTTCTCAGTCATAGTTTTATTAATAAATCAAAACAAATAAAACTTCATTATATTTAGGCGTAAATACAGCTGAACTTTTCTTTAATATGTTTTCATTACCTGAAGATACTTATGAAAGTGGATCACATATTGGCAACAATGAAACATTCGATTCTTCATCTTTTACGAGCTTTGATAATTCAGAAAGAATTAGAAACAATTCGAATAAAATACGACTTCAAAGTAAAGAAATCACTGAAAGATTTGGAGATTTGATCATAAGATCTATAGATTTCATAGTATTCAAAAGTAAGAATTAATTTAAATTTTGTCTTCATTTTAATATAAAATAAAAAACTGAATCTTTAATTATCTTTTTTAGATGAAGACTGTCTTCTAAGTGAAAAAGAGAAATACTTTTCGCGCAGTGTTTTACATATTTTATCTCAAATAACGGAAGTTATTTGCGCTGAAGGTCCTCGTAATAAGAAAAAATCGCTTTGGATTCATATTTTATGGCACTGTAAAGACATTATTAAATCCCAAATATCAAGACTGGCATTATTTTTGGCATCTCCTCTTCAAACGACTGAAGATCGGAATTTCAGTATTTCTTTGATTACCTCATTCAATTGCTTTTCTGTTTTGATCAGTTCTGATGAACAGTTCGGTCTTCTTCTTCAAGCATTCATTTTCGATTTAATCGATGCTTCGAATGACAGAGAAACTGAAGACTTGAATTCAATGACACAATTCATCAAATGTCAATTATCGTATAGTTTGAAACCCATTCCAGATAAAGATACTTATAAGGAATCAATGAGTGATTGGTTCGAATCATTATCAAAGTTGAGATCAAATTATGATAAATCGATTCATGATATGAAAGAACGAATGTTCAACCGTTTGAAACCATTGAGCTATAAAGTTATAGAAACAGCGATGTCTATAACACGATCAGTAGTTGGGGCTCAAAATAAAGAGCGCAAACAATTTATATATCATCTTAAAAAAGAGAGAACTAAGAATTTTATGATCAAAAACAGATGGAAATCAATTATTGAGCAGTTCACACATGAAAAGGCGATTTGGTATTTCTCAGACTCTTATCCCAATTCGTGGTCACTCGACCCCATCGAAGCTCCGAATAGAATCAGGAGAAAAATGAAACGCTGCTCTTTGAATATTGACGACAGATTTTTTCTCAATCCTAAAAGTCATAGCAATACTAAACAGTTATTGTCCTATATCTTCACCAGTGATTTATCCGATTCTTCGGCATTGATTGATAGACTCCATGCCAATGAACGCATAACCTATACCTCTACCGCTTCTATTATAACACCTGATGAAGAATTTCCTGGAGAAATATTGATCAGTAATTCTTGTATTCATTTCGTGAGCGAAACCAAACTATCGAATAATCACAATAGCGATCAAATTTTAATGGAAGTTTTACCTTTTGATGAAATCCAAGAAATACTTAAGAGAAGATATCAATTGCAAAACAATGCTTTGGAAATATTTCTCACAAATGGATTGAATTATTTGATAGCTTTTGAATCAAATAATAAACGCGAAGAATTTCAGAATCAAATTTCGATCAAAAGTTTGCCGAATCTATCGGAAAGCAAAAGTTTAGTGGCATTGACACAAATGTGGAGAGAAAGACAAATTTCTAACTTTGAATATTTAACACATCTCAACAAAATTAGTGGACGAACTTTTAATGATTTGATGCAATATCCAGTATTTCCCGTAATAATAGCAGACTATGAAAGCGATAGTTTGGACTTAAGGGAATCGTCTTCTTTTAGAAATCTTTCGCGTCCTATCGCTGTCCAGAAGAAAGGGCGTGAAAAATACTATATCGATCAATATAATTATCTTAAAACAGAATATGACAGAAATAATGAAATCGGAGAATATATGATTCCGGCCACGACCGCACCATTTCATTACGGCGCGCATTACAGTAATAGTGGAACAGTTCTTCATTTTTTAGTACGTTTGCCGCCATACACACAAATGTTTCTCAATTATCAGGACAAGAACTTTGATATTCCTGACCGTACTTTTCATTCGTTGGCCACTTCTTGGAGACTCGCGACCGCCGAATCGACCACTGATTTTAAAGAATTAATTCCAGAATTTTTCTTTTTGCCCGAATTTCTGATGAATAACGAAAACTTTAATTTTGGTTTAAGACAAAGCGGTGAACGCGTACATAACGTTCATTTGCCGATTTGGTGTCGAAATAATGCGCGTCTTTTTATTTTAATCAATCGTCAGGCACTTGAATCTAATTATGTGACTCAAAATCTACACAAATGGATAGACTTAGTGTTCGGTTATAAGCAAACAGGAAAAGCAGCCGTCGATGCCATCAATGTTTTCCATCCGGCGACTTATTACGGAACAGATCCTTCAAAAATTGAAGACCCATTGAAGCGAATGGCCATTCAAACTATGATCAAAACATTTGGCCAAATGCCTCGTCAGTTGTTTGCAGTCCCTCATCCATTATTATCAGCTGACGTTCAGTTACCTCTTGAGAAGGATATAACTAATGTTATGGGAGAAGTGACTGGTCTTAAGTGGGGTTCTTATGTGGGCTCTCCATCTGAATCAGAACCTGTTATCTTATTAAGAAAATGTCATTCAGTCGATATCAGTCAACTCATAGCTCTTTCGACAAACGATGTCTTTGCATTGCCACCAAATTCAAGTCTTTTTCTTACTTATAGTCGACAAAAAGGAGGGGCTCTTATGAATGCTTCATATATTACTTCTGTTGCATTGTTCACGTGGTCTAATCCCGACTCTATCGTTAGAATTAAGTTGGATTCAAATTCAATTCCTTTCATGTTTGGAAATGTTCTTTTAGATGAGGTAAATAACTAAAAGTTTAATTATTTTATTTAATCTCTTGCAATTTCTATATTTATTTTAGATAACAGTTTGTAAGTCAGTTCCTAATTATGATATTTTGCTCATTGGATACGCTTCGGGTTCGATCAATGCGTATATGATTTTGCAACCGATAAAAGTTTGTCTTTCAAAACATTTAGATTCATAGAAACAATATTTAATATACTTTTTCTTTTTAAAGATTAATCAGAAAATAGAACTGAAAAGGCCTCAAACTACACTTTACGGTCATTCGAGTTCTGTTAAATCTATAGCAATTAGTAAATCTTTTACTATTGCTGTTACGGGCGATACTAATGGTGTTTGCATTGAATGGGACTTAAATCGTTTTTGTTATGTTCGAACAATTTCTAACCACAAATCTTCTATCGAATTGTTATGCATTAGTGAAACTTTAGGAGATATTGTTTCAGTCAGTAATCAATTGAATGAAGAAATCAAAAGTATGTTTTTGGTTCACACTATAAATGGAGAATTTGTTGGAGAAGTGATGACTGATTCTCGAATTACTGCCATTTGTTATTCTACGGCTACAGAAGGCCTATCAGTCAATGTAATCGCGACTGCGTTTGTGAACGGAGTCATAAAACTTTGGAACTCTTGGGATTTATCGCCAGTTAGAGAAATAAAAGCTGAAAAAATCGATTTCCCGATTAATTGGTTAGTATTTATTGTTTTGTTCAATGATTTAAAATACTATTAAAGATCTAATTATTGAATATTTTTATAATTTCTAAACAGTATTACTTATTCTAATGATAATCAGCACTTGTACGTTGGCTATTCGGACAACAGTGTAATAATTTGGGAAAATAGTGGAAACAAAAGAAGTTCTCGTATTCCAAATCTTACTTTATTCTAATATTTTTATTATATTTTTATACTTGACAATTAAAAAGAATTAAACTAAAAAAGAATGAATTGGTTTTTATCAATATTTTCAAAAAATAATTAACTGAATATTTATTTATTTAAAATTATTCATATGTTTTGCAAACAATGAATTGATTTTATAAATTGTTTTGTAACAAAAGTCTATTAAAAGTTTTAAGAATATTGTCGCGTATGAGATAACAAAATATTTATCGAACAAGATATAAATGAAACAATTAATCAGTTAAGAGATTATAACTGACTTCACCTCAATCTTAAACAATTTGAATTTAGTCACAATATATACAAATAGAAAACTGTCTCCAAATCGGAGGCTTAATAATAATACTATTCGAACAACGAATACATTTTTCGTATTTATAATTTACAAAATTGCATAAAAGCAGTGAATTTGTGCATCTCATGAATTGATGTGAATCTGAACAAAAACCTACTTTTCTGTCAAGAAATTCAATTTGTTTACCACAAATGGGACAAAATTCAGTGACAGTATTGAAGTCAAACTCATTAGTTTTGATAATTTGTGTTTCAAAACGTTGTGAAAGCCATGAATTCATGTTTTTGAGGGAAGAGATTTGATTCTGGTTTAAATGAGATAATTCTGAATTAGATATAAGAGAATTAATCAAATTTTCTATAAATAATTTGAGAATAATTTCTTCACATAATTCTAATCTAGTTTTGAGTAAAGTTTCGTCACTTTCTTTTGATTTACAATTAATGAGAACGACTTTAGCAATAAATCTAATAATTCTTAATTTAATCAAATCATTGCAATTCATAATCAAGTCTTCATTAGTAATTAAATTAAATAGTAATGAATATTGTGTTGAATTCTGATTACTGCTGACAAAAGCACGAAAACAATCCAAATAATCGAAAGCGTCTAATATTGAGGAATTCGTTGCAATCGGTGTTTCACTTAAGTATTTATCGTATAAAATATTGACCAAATCATCGAATGAAACATTAGAGAAAACAATGATCTGAAGCGGATCTTTGATTACTAAATGGTCGTAATATACAGTTAGGGTTTGGACTATTGCACAAAGACATGCATTCGGAGAACAATCGATACCAAAGGCACACATAGCAGAAGAATTGATGCCATCGAGTGATACTTCACATTGTTTTAGTGTTAAGTCGGGCGAGACTTCGATCTCAATCAGTCTTCCGTCCATAGAAGTCAATAAATATTTGGAATCATTTATAGAACAAATACCAGTTGAAGGCATTCCATGCAATCCAAGAACTGATTTACAAGACTTTAAATTAATAGTAATGCTATCGTCTCTTTTCTCAGAGTTTACGCGACATATTATAACAAATGTTGATTTCGTGAACATCACATCAAAAGTGTTTTTATCTATTCTTTTGACAGCAAAATCATTGACTCCAATGTTGTCTTCTTCTGACCAAAGACTCAATGGATTCGGTGATTCATCGAAACAAAATCCTGAATGTATTACAGATATTAACCCATTATTTGCTGATATTATTAGAAAGTCATCGAAACATTTCAAACAATTTATTTGATCAAAATTTGTTTTCCATTTGTATAGGAATTGAGCGCTTATTTGTTCGTCAAAAAGTATTTTCCAAAAAGTAATCAAACCATTCTTTGATCCCATATATAGAACACAACTTTTAGTGAAACCATCACTGCTTTGGACCCATTTGTTAGACCAACAAAAGGCAACTGTCGCTAAACTATAAACTCTATCTTTAAATGTATGATAATTGGGTGAATCAATTGGAGTCCAAAACTGTTTCATTTGTTCATTCAATAGAACCGACAAATCAATAATCGTTTCCCACTTTGACCTCAATTTGCAATAAATAATTAATCTGTGATCGAGTGTTAGTGAAGCCAAAAGACATCCAAAATGTCCACAAATTGGTGACCACTCGACGCATCTGAAAGACCGAAAATTGGGAGCATTAGCCGACTCTGTCATCAAAGTGTTGTCCATCATAAGTAAGTGCTGTTCATCTAAACTGCTCGAAGCCATGAGTTCCGTGATATTGAGTCCTGAGTCGAAGACTTTGGTCTCAATTGGATTTTCGATAAAAGACTTATGAAATGGGAATTGTTGTTGAATTGATTCATTTGGATTGAAATATGATTCAAATATATAAATGCCTCCACTTATTATTACGCAAAATGAATTATTTTCTGACCAATTTATACTATTTGTGTTCAAAACACTTCCACTAGAAGTGAATGTTGTCATCACTTTTTTACTCACATTTGAAACTATTGTCGAACTCATCGTTTAGTTTAATATTTATGTCAATTAACACTTAAATCAATTCAATTCATAACTTATTTCTCAAAATAAATGAATAGTTTTTTCAATTCAAAAATGAAACACAAAAT
>JAQIWZ010000236.1:0-23982 GCA_034697245.1 Malaconothrus monodactylus | reverse complement strand
AATATCACTTTCGAGCTTCTTCTTCATTCTCAATGCCTCTGCTTTGCCTCTGGCCTCAGCCTCAAGACTGGCCTGCATTGAGTCAAGAGCTCTTTGATGGTTCTTTCGTGTGTTCTCGAATTCTTCTTCTTTTTCTTGTAGGCGACGATCGATTTCTTGTCTAACTTGAGACAATTCTAACTGTGCTCTCAATACTTTATTCTCTTCTTGTTCAAGTGCTGCCTCAGCCTCTTCTAGAGCTGCCTGAAGTTCTTCTTTCTCCATTTCTAATCGTTTTCTTGCTTTCTCTAATTCATGTACCGAACGACCTCCTTCTCCGAGTTGATCCAACAGATCTTTGATCTCGTCCTGTAAGTTCTTATTCTCTCGTTTGACTGCTTCGTATTGCTCTTGGCTTTCTTCATAAGCGGCGCGGAGTTTGAAGAGTTCAGTTGAATAGTTGCGACATTCTTTCTGTGAAGCATCGAGTTCTGCGGCCAAGTCATCAACTTTTTGTTTCCATTCGGCAATGATCTTATCGAATGCTTTCTGTTTCTTTTCAAGAGTTGCGGCTAAAGCGTTGGCGCGTTCGACTTCAATAGACATGTCTTCGATCTCTCCCTGTAATCGTTGTTTTGTTTTTTCAAGACCTGATACTTTAGCATTGAGTTGTTCAATGTGTTCGTCAGCCTCTTGTAATTTGACACCCAATTTCTTCTTTGCTTCTTCTAATTCTTCAAGTCTTGCGAGTCCTTCACTTTCGAATTTGGTTCTCCACTGTTGTATTTCGGCATTGGCTTTGCTTAGTTGGCGTTGAAGATCGGCTTTAGCTTCAACTTCTTCGTCGAGAGACTCTCGAGCACCATCTAAATCGTGCTCAAGATTACGGAATTTACCCAAAATCGAAGCGCGTTCCTAATAATCAACAGCATTACATTTAACTAATGTTTTATTCATTAAAAAAAATTCAATATTAATTATAAGTTAATCAGTTCCCAGAACAGTATATCAATCACTGTTTAAATCATAAGATATTTGATTTTTATCAATCATTTGAAACTTAGAATCAATGCTACTTTTATATTGACTAAGGAAATGATTAAATTTCTATAGGAAACTGATTAGAGAACTAATGAGGAATTTTATTAGAAGGAAAAGTAAATTGAAATTAATCAAAACGAAATATAGTTAATCCATACCCTGCTCTCTTCATCTGCAGTTCTCTTCGCTTCGTCGAGTTGGGTTTGAAGTGAGGTTTTTATTTTTCCTAATTGAGCGACTTGTGATTCTGCTTCTTCGAGTTGTCTCTGCAATTCGGAATTTTCGGCAGCGAGTTTCTTCTTAGCGGCATCAAAGTCTCCTAGAGTTCGATTTGTTTCGTCTAATTTTCCAGTGACTTCAGATAATTGCATTTCAAGCTGTTTGTTCTGCTTCTCAGTATTGGCCTTTTTGTTGTTAAATTATTTATAAAAATTAATTTAAGTTTATCACCAAAATAACAATTAGAAAATGAAAATAAAACAAATATTTTCATTAGTGAATAATTTCATTCATGGAAACTATTTGTTTCTTTAATAAATATGAAATACATTGCAAACTCAATACGACAAAAAGCAAATCAGTTAATTAGAGAACATTAACCAAATCAATACAACATTAATATTGGAATTTTGGTTTAAAGGGTACCTGATTTTTGGTGGCGTGATCTACAATTCCTTGAAGGTCGGAAACTTCAGCAGCCAAAGTAGCCCTTTCCTTCTCTAATCTGTACAATGCAATCGATTACGTGCAGGATTTGATTAGCAAATATTTTAACAATAAAGGATAGAATAAAGGAGAAGAACAATTTGATGCAGTATTAGATATGAGACCTGAGAGGAAATACTGCTCTACATTTGACTAATTATGTGATTCTAAATTGAAATTTTGATGCAAAACCTAACTAAACGGATGCAACCTTTTAGAATGTTTACCTTATCCTTCACGAGATGGTCCACACTTGCTTTAAGGTCATCCAATTCACCTTTTACTCCTTGTTTTTCCTTCTCAAGCCTATTTATAATTGGCAATCAAGTCTTTCAAATATCTATCTCTATATAATCATTGCTATAAATAACTACAGAGTTATCGTGTTTTCTAAGCTATGGAAATTTTGCACATTTTTGTGGTTTTAACTAAACATTGAATCCATTTTCTAAATGAGGACTGCATTTGGAAAATTGAAAAATATCTACAATCAAATAAATGGTTTATACCTGGCTTTAGTTTTGCTTAATTGGTCAACTTGTTCACTGAGTTCTGCAACGGAATCATTGTGTTTCTTTCTTAAATTAGATAATGACTGTTCGTGTTGGATATTTGATTCTTCGAGATCTCTTCTCAATTTCGACATTTCCGCTTCACGTCTTTTGTTCATTTCGATTTGTGAAGAGGTCGCACCACCAGCTTCTTCAAGGCGTTCACTAAGTTCTTCTATTTCTCGTGCCAAATCTGCGCGTTGCTTTTCAGCCTTAGCGCGTGCCTGGCGTTCAGCTTCAAGCTCTTCCTCAAGTTCTTCGATTCTTGCCTATTTTAATAGAAGACTTTAATTTTTTTTTCATCAAAACAACTCATATGCATTTTCACTGAAGAATATTGCAAAAAAAAAATTTTAAATTAAAAAAAGCCATAATTGCTGCGAAAATATTTACTTGTAAGCTCATTATAAGCTTTACTGCAGTGATAATGACCAAAGAGTCAGTCAAAAGCAAAATATTTATTTATTAAAATACTTCATATAGAAAATGAACGACACGAGGACTGGCTTGTAATATAGGGTCTTGAGCTCGTCTTATTATTCTTTTACTATCCGTACTTAAAGTACAAGTTGGTGGCATATATTGAGCTTTTTGTTGTAATGGATAGAAAGTTGATTTGTCCTGAAGAGCGTCACCTGCGCTCGAAGGCATTACATTCCTTAATAATTGATAACTTAATTGTTGAACTGATTCACTATCACTTGTTATATTTGTTGATTTCATTGGTAACGATAGCGAAACATGAACACCATTATCATCAGTGGTCAGATCTGATGTATCCATATTGACAAATATTGCAAAAAGAGCAAAACTAAATACAGACTGTATGTAATTGAAGATCAGCGAACCGCAAACAAACTAACCCAAGTTTAACTCGTCTTATAAAACTACTCGTTCGTAGACTAACTCAAAAGCTAAGGCTAACTCATGAGGCAATTTGTACGGAATGCGAGCGCAAACACCCCCACATTTAGGAGTATTCAAAGCCCAAAAGTCTTATTTGGAATCCTTTTCTGGAAACCTTTCCCAACTAAGTCCAAAATGACATATTCCTCAAAAGTCTTATATGAGTCTTATATAAAGCATCATTTGCTGCGAGGCGTGAGTCTAACTATTTATAGTAACGAATCCCAGCCTGCGTTCAAATTCATGTGAATTTTTGTGCAACTTTGCCAAAAAAATATGCAAAAGTAACCGAAAAACATTCTTACCTGAAGTTCTTTGATTTGTTTTTGCAATTTCGCGACCAAACTTTGTTCGTCTTCGAGTTTTGCTGCAAGACTTGCCATTTCTTTCTCTTTTCTTTGAATGGTTTGTTCGAGTTCTTTCTTATTCTTTTCCAAGTCTGCCACAGCCTCTTGTGCTAACTTAAGATCGCCTTCGATTTTACGCTTATTTTTCTCGATGTCAGCGCGTTGTTTCTTCTCTCTTTCCAAACTGTCTTCGAGTTCATCTAAGGTTTGCTCCAATTTTGCTTTAACTTTATTTAAATGATTCACTTTATCTTCAGTCGCCTGTAAGTCTTCTGCTGTCTTTTGACTTTGTTCTTGCAAATTCTTCTTCTCTTTATTCAATTTGTTGATGAGTTCGTCCTGATGTGCGATTTCGTCATTGAGATTACGGATTTGATGATCTTTTGATGATTTGTCCTGTTCTGCCTATCATTCAAATCAATACAAAATTCAATTTATTATATCATTTGTACTTTTAAATTGTTTATTGTTTTGAAACTTGATGTGAAAATAGTCCATACTTTTTGTATTGAAAGTTCCAAATCTTCAATTTCCTTCTTTTGTTGCTGCATTTCTTGCTCCAATTTTTTCTTTTGCGATGTAAGAGCCGTGTGAGCATCTTCTTCATGCGAAAGTCTGTCTTGAAGATCCTGTTGCAACAGATTATTGTGTCATTTATTTTTAGTTAAAAATATCTTCATTTCGCTTATTATATAAAATAAATTCAAAGTTCATTCAAAATTGTTAGAATTATTTATTCTATTCTTCTATCGGATTCAAGAATAAGTTGATATTCATTTCAAAAATTTTAATGATTTCAAGTTAGACAAAAAGAAGTTAAGAAACAAATTTGAAGATTTTTCAAAATTAAAGTTGTGAGGCATTGGTTAAAATATAAAGTTTAAATCAATTCATCGGTTTGATTGCTTAATATTTTTTGGACCAGTCATTTGTGAATTTAAGTTAAGATTAAGATAACACTAAAAATTATGTGAGTTTTAAAAATAAAGTAAAATCGAATAGAATTCAAATCTTACCGAAAGCTGGCCTTCGAGATCATTCTTCTGTGAGAGGACTTTCATGAGACGCTCTTCCACATCACCAGATGAAGTTCTCTCGGACTCTAATTGTAGGAAGAGATCATTCTTTTCTTGCAAAAGTTTCACATTTTGAGTTTCAAATTCCTTGCGAAGTTTTTCTTCTTTTTCACGCGCTTCCTGTTCTTTCTTTAATTTTTCTTCCAAAGCCTTGAGTTCATCTTCAACTCGAGCGACATTGAGTAAAGGCTTAACTTTGGAGTACAACTTCCACCAGAGCCAATTGCGAAGAGTAAGAAACTTTCGCAAATTGCGCTGAATGACCAAAAGAGCAATTCTTTGATCTTGCAACTTCTTGAAGTTCTTCTTGACCTGATACCAACGAATCCAGGCCTGAAGCCATGTAAGAATTTTGCCCAAACGTTCATCACGCATTTCCTCTAAACGACCCAATACACCAGCGCGGAAGAAGATCTATATTTTCGTTATCAATTAGATTTTTGCAACGCGAAAATAATCAATTTTCCTCTTTATTTTAGACGTGCACATGCAATATATGCCTGGAATGCCATTTAACAGCACAATTAAATACACATATATATAGCGTGCAAACCTACCTTTAATAACCTACCAAAATAATTGCATAACAAGAAACGGCTACAAAGCTTACCTCATTCGTAATCTTTTTTCAAAATTATGAAGCATCGATTTGAGGCATATTTTCTATTAGTATTATTATCCATTTTCTACAAGTATTTTTCTAAACAGTCAATCAAACTTCAAAAGCAAGTAGACATCAATTAAAAACAAGCGAAAAATAATTGTTATAAATCGTGCATCAATTAGTTCTTAGAACACACCTGTATTTTAAAGAAATTCTCAATTCAAATAGTAATAGATTTATTTATAAAATTGAAAAACCGTCAACGCTTTAGTTGCATAAGTTTGTTATAGACATGTGCCGCACGAATAAAGCATAGGAACAAATTATTTCATAGATAGATTTTGAAGATCTTCTGATAGTTTTGCTAAAATCAAGTACATCAATGAGCTGATTGCCATTTATGTCAACATTCAGAGAATTTATTCTACACTCAATTCATAGAATATGTTTGAAAATAAGTTCAATTTGATATAAGACGGTGTAGTGCACAAAGGCTGCCAAATGTGTGATACATGAGTTTGAAAATTTCAAATTCAATTACCTTTGTATTGCCGACTCGATAGTCATCCGAATTCGATTTTATTATAGATTCCATTATCATAACAGTGGCAGCCTTTGCATCAATGAATTCTTTGGGAATAGCGCGAGGATTTAATAGCGTGTATCTATAGTGTTAATTAATTAAAACTGTTTGACAGTAGAAATCGATTCGATAATAAAGATCAATACTTTTTGGCTAATTATTGAATCACTAACTTTGAAATATTGAACACTGAATTTTTGAATGATTAGAAAAGAATTTAGAGCAAAATTAACTTTTGGGTACTGACTAAATATGGAAATCAGCTCATAGTTTAGCTCAACTATTTAGAAGTGGCACATTTGAAATAAACTTGTGAAAATAAAAAGTTAATTTAAAACAGAGATAAAATAAACACTATTAAATACCTTCGTGTGCCCGAAACGGTACTCATTCTCGTCAAGATTAATCTCTTTAATTAACTTTTCAGTGGCAATTTTTGCGTCAACAAATCCTTTGGGGAGGATCGTGGGAGCCAGGATTGTGTATCTATAGGAATTGCAGTTGGTTTGGATATTACATGCGTTCGAATACTCAACTCAATTAATTCTCTATTTTCTTTCACTTTGTGTATTTACACATCTTTTTCTATTGGTGGAAATGAATCTATGGATATGAGCGGAATTCTTTGGGGGAAGGATTTTCGCGTATGACACACAAACTTAAATTCAATATTACCTTTTTGTAAAGAAGGATCAATTTATTCAGGAGAGGGTCGTCCCAAATATGCATAGAGTTCAAATATAGATTAAATATCTAGTGTTCAATCAAACTTCAAACAGGAAATGGAATTGTTTAAAAATAGAAATCATTTCATCCGAAAAACAGGCATTTTTAAAAAAATGAAACTAAACTCTAAAACACGCTTTACTAGAATTCAAATCAAGACAACTAAATGATAGAGGAATTGAAAAAATAGTCCGAGAGGTCAAAACTAAGATTACTAGCCTTTGTGAAACCGTATCTGAAATCATTAGAATCCAATTGAATTGCATCAATTACTTTTTCAGTCGCTTGTTTCGCGTCCACAAACCCTTTAGGGACAACCGTAGGCGCTAATATTGTGTATCTGATGGTTAGGATTTCACGTGAAGGGAAGGATACAAAAACGTTAATTCTGTTGTTGATAATAATGGCAATCGATAACGAAGGAATGCCATTTAAAATTCATATTAAGATTTTTTGAATGGATATTGATTTCATTTGAGATGCACTCATTGGACAATAAGGTCAAACTCGGAATAAATTTGGGCAAAATTAGGGATTTTCTTAATTATGGTGATCTTTGTATCGCCCTCTGAAAACCGGCTTTATTGAAATTTGATGGAATACAGATCGCAGATCGTTGTATCAGATTATAATTAAAACTTCTACCTTTTTTTACAAGTAATTTGGAAACCGGCTCGAAATTTGAAATATAGATTAACTAACTATAAGGGCAGCCAAAATAGAATTGTGTAAATATAAGGCTAAACGCGTCAATTCTTGTTATTTTTGGGAATATCAGTTTGAGAAACAAAAGAATCACACGAGTGATGAGAGGTATGGTCTGCTTTAGTGATTCCTAACCTGAACTTGCATCTAATTGAATGGCTTCTACTACTTTGCTGGTAACTTGTTTAGCATTGACTAAACCTGACGGGACTGCCGCTAGAATTGTGTATATGAAAGTGATAGTGTCATTTAATGGCATTAACCTTCTGCTAAACTGTTTTTTATATCAAATGCATTGATAGGGAATGAATGTTTGTCCAAATTTATAAAGTCCGTGCTCTTGGTTTGGGGGCTATTGGTTTTTATAATATTAAAGTATTTAATTTATATCGAAAATACCTTTCAGTGTAAATGTTTGGTGAAATAAAAGAATTTGTCTTACCGTTGTTTGAAATCGGGGTAAACCATCCTATTGGGGAAACCTTTACGACAAATACGGATGCCCTCAAGTACACCATTGCAAGTCAACTGATGCATTACCAAATGTGCATCGATTACACCTAAAACACACAATCACTCCCTTTATTAGAGTTTTATTGTTTAAAAAGACAAACAAATAGAAATAAACGATGAATATTGAAGAGAAAGGCTATAAATTCTGTCATAAAAGAAAATGATTTAAATAATTTCTTAAAGTGAGCTAACGCTTCATGAAAACTGTATTGAAAGACCAAATACCTGGTTGTTTCAACTCATTAGGAATGACACAACGCACAAAGTGCGGGTGAGTTGAAGATAAAGATGCCATTAATTTATTGAGCTGTTCCTATTAGTCGACATATTCGAGAAACTTTTTTTCAAGGATTTTTTAAAATTGTTTCTTTAGTTCTTTAATATGTTCAGTTTGAAAAATGATCGTTTTAAATCTAATGTTTGTTTTGTGGCTTATTGGGAAAAATCAGATCTAAAATATTTGAGTTCTTTGGAAAAAACATTCAAGATATTTGAGGTTTCGGGGCAAAGACTCATAATTCAAATTTTGATGGTATAAAAAAAACATTTTGGAAATTAGACTCAAACTTAAATTTTGAATAAAAGTTAAATAATTGACAGCTTTCCGGTAAATGCAAAACAAAAATCAAATCGATTATATACCTGGGGATTTAGTTTCGTTGGGAATGATGCAGCGCACGAAATGTGGGTGAGTTGACCTTAAGGTTGTCATAAGTTTATTAAGTTGCTCCTGTTAGGTTTTAGGGAGGGTTTTGGAAATTTATCGTCAAATTTGGGTCAATTTTTTGGTCAATTTTGAAAATAAAAATGTATTCTTTGTTTTTTCTTATGTTTTGGATTTGAAGTTAAACAATATTTGGGTTTCAGTTGCATTCTTAGGACTTGAATAGAGTACTTAAATATGAAAACAGGCAAAACAAGGGTTTGGATTACAAATGAAGCTATTTTCTAGTTTTTCATCTAATCAATGAACAATAGGTAATAATAACTGAAAATCATTACTCATTAATAACGAAATATGAAATTCGATATCAGGATAATTATTGGGAGGAAATGATGATTCAAAACAGTTTTCTAATTCTACTAATGCTTAAACTATTAAAACCAATACCACAACGAAAACAATTACATTTATGAGAAATACAAAATAATAAGAGAAATAGATTTTAGAAAACGAAAGCAAAGACAAGACAAGACAATTAGAAGGGATTGAGTGACTACCTGGGGATTTGGTTTCGTTGGGAATGATGCAGCGCACAAAATGAGGTTGGGTTTGACGGAGTGTAGTCATCAACTTATTCAATTGCTCCTGTGTTTGGGTATAGGAAACAAATTCAATCAAAACATGTGTTACATCAAAACTATTGGATTAATTGTAATCGCATTCAAAAAATTTGATTTGAAATTAATTATTTGATTTGTGATGTGTTTTGATTGTTTGAATCAGTATTTTATACCCTATACAATCCGGAGACAGTCTGGAAACCAGAACCCTTCTTACGGGCACCACCTTTGCCACCTTTTCCGCCGCCTTCATCTCCTCCTCCAAGTCCTGCATGATCCTCAAAGATATCTTGAAGCATTTTATTTTGTGAGTGTTTGAATTGATCGACGACACTGTCATTGAGAGGATCCTTATTCTTTTCGAGCCAACCCGTCACGTTGTAGGGCACTGTTCCGGCGTAATGGACAATAGCAAAGTGTGCCTCTTGACAGCCAGGCTTTGCTGGTTTAGGCTTTACGAAATTGGGAGATTTGCCCAAATGATTGGTTTTCAGTTTCTCCTCAAATGTTTTGTCGGTTGCTTTCGGAAACATACTCTCTTCTTCCAAGATCGACAAAATACCCATTGGCTGTGATTTTAAAAATATATGTTAGGTTTCAATTTTTAACTTAAACTGAGTTGAATAGAAAATTAAATTTTCATTTAAAACTCATGAAATCATAATCAAATAATTTAAGGGCGAGTAAACTGATAAGGCAGTGAACTGGTTCTGTCGATCCATCAATTGATTGGAATGAGACTTAACGATATACCTTTTCGATGAGCTCAATACAAGCGGCCAAATCCATTCCGAAATCAATGAAATCCCAATTAATACCCTCTTTTTTATATTCTTCTTGTTCTAATACAAACATGTGATGATTGAAAAATTGTTGCAACTTTTCATTCGTAAAGTTGATACACAGTTGCTCAAAACCGTTGAACTATATTTTTGTGGGGTTTTACACAAATGGGAATACATTCCAAAAGAATAATTTTGGGACAAAATTATAAACATGTGATTTGGTCAGGTTTTATTTGTGACATCACATAATTCAAATTAAAACCATTGATCAACAGAATTGATTTTGAACATATTGAATAATAAAGGGTCATATCATTCAAGATTTTAAGGGCAAGAACGTAATAAAGTTCAAACATTTTCATAAATATGGTGGAAATGGTTCGGAAGGGAAAAAGAGAAAAAAAAGAAAAAATTAATAATGCGCTAAAGACTTACTTTTTCAATTAATTCAATACAAGCGGCCAAATCAAGACCAAAATCAATGAATTCCCAATTAATACCCTCTCTCTTGTACTCTTCTTGTTCGAGTACAAACATATGATGGTTGAAGAATTGCTGCAATTTCTCGTTTGTAAAGTTGATGCAAAGTTGCTCAAAGCCATTGAACTGGATTTTTGTTATCATATTGGAACAAATGATTATAACATATAATGGGTGATGGTTTTAATGGAACAAATAAACAATCGCGGATACGAGGACGAAGAACATATTTGAAGGAAATAAAATAGAATAAGATAAAGTTCAAATGTAAGACATATAGAAAAAATAATATAAACTGAAATAATTGGAATTAACAAAGTTTGTGAAACAAGACATTAAACAGGTTTAAAGAGCAAAGCAGAAGTTTTAATTAATTATTTTTCTATAATAGAGGTTCTATTCATGAAGTGTATCCAATTGTCTACAAAAACCTAGAAATTCTGCATAATAGGTATCGCATAAACTATCAAAATGTTAAACTATTGAAGGAATTTTCAATTAAAAAAACTAAATCTTATATCTATCCTGAATTATAATCTATATTTAGAGTTGAAGCGTTAATTTATAAGAAGGCCTTTACTTATAATAAGGCCTTTACTTACGTCGAAAATTTCAAAGCCTGCAATATCGAGTACACCAATAAAGTACTGTCTTTTTTGTTTAGTATCCAAAGTTTCGTTAATACGTTTGACCATCCATTTGAAGAGACGATCGTGCATGGCTTTTGCGAGAGCACCAATAGAATAGCAGACCTATTATTACTTAAACTATTACTTTTACTATACAATTGCTTCTAAATGAAGTTATACTATACCTGATCCTTATTTCTTCCTTGAGTTACAAACTCATTACCGACTTTTATTCTGGGTTTACACAAGTTCTTGTAAAGGTCAGCCGGATTAGTGCCGAGAAGATGGGCAACACGTTCACCCTCTTCCATACCATCAGGTTCGCATTGCTCTTCTCGGGGTCTTTGCTTGAATTTCAAGCATCCGATGTGCATAACAACAGCAGTAATTTTATAGATATCCATTTTCTCTTCATCAGTAAAACCCAATACATCAAAAGCATTCTAATCGAGTTTGTAAACAATGCAATTTTTATATAATATTATATTGAAGTGAAAGTGATAGAAACACAATGACAAGTGTTAGCTCATAGAAATTTAATTGGAAACAACAAATGAGAGGAAATTTTTAAGAGAATTTCATGCTATTAAAAAAAGGTTATTCAAACAAATAATAAAAGTTCATAAAAGATAAGACATAAAATTGAAAAATAAATTAGGATTATTTGAATTTAATGAATATTAATAAAATATGTTTTAAAAACTTAAAAAGCATAAAAGGCTCGATTATTGATAATTATTGTTATGAAATAAGCAAATAGATAATGAAATAATGATTTTTAATGTTGATTTGAGCCTCAATTGACTTTCTTTTCTGGATCGTATGTTGTTGTGTAACTCACATTAGTGTTCTTAAATTCATCAGCATCATCAACACCTTCTATTGCAGTCTTTCCCTGAGACTGAAATGGATAAGCCTTGACGTCTTGTACGAGTAAGAGCTTCTCTAAAGAGTTTAAGATTGTGATATGTTAGGGAACAAACCTTCGTCGAAATCACTTGTTATTGGATTAAATTCTTGTTAGTGTTGATACAAATATTAATTTTATTTTTAAATTAATCTAATTACTAGTGTTAGATAATCATTATTTAGATTATTCATTTATAACTACAACTAAATTAATTAATAATTAGGAAAATAGTGGAATTGAGTAATGATTAAGTGGTGTGGGAATCAATTTTGGGATAACACGCTCTAATTGGATTGGAGGAACATTCGTGGATATTGAGGAAGGAGGAAAAAGTTTAGAAGGAATTTATTAAGGTTTTAGCACTACTCTAATGCTTCAGTGATGGAAGGAATTTGGTTTCAAGGGATATTTGGGAGGTTTGGGAGATTCGGAAGGATGAAAGGGAATGGACAATATTGCGATTTCGTCGAAGGAGATCATAATTGTACAGTTTAGGGCCTTTTGAAATGTGTCGATCCGAAGACTTTTACTATAGATATTTTTAAATCATGTGAGCGATGTTTAATTAGCAAGCAATAAAAGGCTTATTTTTGTCCATTTCTTCTTTCAATCCATTAGAATAAGTACTCACATCTGTATCTCGAAACTCAGCCCCATCATCAACAGAGGGAATATCTGTTTTACCCTGAGATTGGAACGGGTAATAATGGATTTCATTGGTGAGGAGCAATTTTTCTGTGGGAAAGTTTACATAAAACGATGCAATCATTGTTTTAACCCGACTCTTAGATTTTAAAATTTCAATTACTTTAATATAAATAAATCTAAATTAAAAACTTGACTCGATCTTCATATAACCAATACTAAAGTTGGATTATAATCATTACCGAAATATCAAATAGAATTTTAAAAAAAGGGTTTTGAAGATAGGTTTGGATTTAAAGTATGCATAAAATAATTTTAATAGAAGTTAATAAAATATTCATTAAACTCTAAAGTCTAAATATAGGATCCATAAAAATGGTTTTTAGGATATGACACAAATATAGGAATTTTCACAAAGTTTTCACAAATGGTAACAGAACTTTGTGTTTTATGGAGGGTTCAGATTTTCTCGAGGAATATTCAAATGACTAAACAGATAAGGTTCATCTTAAGACAAGGAATATATACAGGGCTTGAAACGTTCAAAATATGGACATTGGTTGGGGAAGAAGTCTTGACTGAGGTTTTAGTGATACTCCACTTACATAAGTATCTTGACCTTCTTGACCGTCATCAACACCTGGAATATCTGTTTTACCCTGAGATTGGAAAGGGTACTCATAGACGTCATTGGAGAGAAGACACATCTCTATATAATTCCGAATCGGGGCCAGAATTAATCAAAATTGCGATGAAATACTTATTAATTATTGAAAAATTATGCTAACGATAAAATTTTTTTTTCTTACAAACAGGAAACTGGTTTAGGAATAAAAATAATTTCTTATGGTTGACTCTAAAATACTGGCTTCAAAACAGGAAAGGGTCTCAAAAATATGTGCTAAACCATGAATTTATACCAAAATAATACTAATTCTTAATCAATTATAAATGATTTATCAAAACTACTAATCTTAATATAAGTGATCATACCTTTCAATCCAGGAACAGATCCAGACATTATTTGGTAAAATATGTGATATGATCGCTCGAGTGGCTGTTGAGAGATGACACGAGCCTTTTCGAGCAAATCTAAATATATTTTGACGTTATTGAAAAATATTCAGATAGAATTATAGCAAAGCTCACATGTTTCAATGTCAGCGCCGGCCAATTTGCCCATTGGGCCGAAATGGATGCGAATAAATTTACCGAAACGAGAAGAGTTATCGTTACGGACAGTTTTAGCATTACCGAAGGCTTCCAGTACAGGATTGGTTTGAACGACTTGATCTTCCAAATTACCCTATATTCGCGGTTTTGCAAAAAATGAGTTCAATCTTTGACCACTTTTTCAATTTTACTAATATAATCACAATGCAAAGTGCAGGCCATGCAATCAATATTTGATAAATCAAAATTGAATAATCACTCCAAACATTTCTATTTATACATTTTGATTAGGAAAAAATGAATGGTTCATAAGTTTAATATTTGACTCTAAGGAATAGCGGGACTATGATTTGGGACAAATTAAATTTATTGGGATATAATTTAGTGCATCTAAAACACTACTACATGCGTTTCCTGTTATTATAATAACAATAACTCTAAGAATTGTTAGCTAAACAAACCGATATTTTTTTAATCAGTTACAAAAATGGGATGTGGATGTGCTGTAAGGAGACAAAAAAGTTACTCAAACAAAACTGTGTGGATTTGGGATTTAGGAAACAAATGGAAAACTAGTTTTATGTGACTCTCTTTTAAAGGTTTCAATACCTTCTTGCTAACTTTCTTTTGACCATCTTTTGGTGTAGAGGCACCGACATTAGCGAAATAAGCAATTACTTTCTTCGTATTCTCAGTTTTGCCGGCACCGGATTCGCCACTGTTGGCAAAGTGGTCATATCATAAATTAATTAATTTATTTTATTTTATTCTGTTAAATGGGATTCGTTTTAAATAGGAATTCGGGTCAATTCAGGAAAGGATTGGGGTTTGTATTATCAGGTAATGAAGGAATTTGTTTTTGGATGGGCTTAGGATATGATGGTTTGATTTATAACAACTGATGTTTCGCTTTTCAGGATTATTTTAAATGCGTTAAGCCTTTAAAATACTTCATAGAATCGATAATTTTTGAAATCACATGTTTTTGATAGCATTGCACACAGAACTTACTCCAGTAGAGAATTTATGTTTAAAACCAGACGCGGCAACAGTTGCGAAATAGGTAATGACTTTCTTGGTGTTCTCTGTTTTTCCTGCCCCGGATTCACCTCTAAAAAGGATTTAGGATCAAGGGATGGAAGCAATTATTTGGTGTGAAAGGTTTAAAGGATGAGGAAATTGGGATTATTTGGGAATGGAATAGGATTTTGGAAAACATTTGGGAAGGATTTATACCATTGTTTAAATGCAATGATGTATTAATAGTGGAAGGAATATTAAGTGGAATCAGGGATTATTTGGATTTCAAAAAAGTTTTAAGTGATTTTCTTAAAATAAAAATTCTTCTTATTTGTTGTTTATCGTGAAATTGTTGGCGAGAGAGCACAAAAGCATTTGAGATTTAAAGTCCATATTTAAATAAATAAATTTAACAATTGGAAACTAATGAGTCGCCAAATTCGAAACTTACACCAGATTTAAATTTGTGCTTAAATCCAGACGCAGCGATGTGTGCGAAATAGAATATTACTTTCTTCGTATTCTCTGTTTTTCCAGCGCCAGACTCTCCACTGTTTGGTTTTTCAATTTTTTATTGTGATTTAACAGTTAGGGATTGATTACAATTAGTATGAAAAGAATGTTAATTGACTTAAGGAAGGAATTTGTTATTAATACAAGATTAAGGAGGATTTGTTTCAATAGTAGTGATGCAGTGTTTATGAATGACTTACGTAATCAACATGGACTGATTCTCTCGATCTGAAATTGATAATTAGAAAGAAAAACTTGTAATGATTTAGTAATTTATGGTAAAAATAAGTATGCATGAGTTATGAGAGAAATATTGGTCTCATAGTAAATTATGGCATATCAGATATTGCAGAGAAATAGTGTCTATTAATGTCTATATAACTATAGTATGTATACAATAAGCTATAATCTAAAAATAAGACAAAACTACTGAAAGCTAACACATGACTTGAGAGCCACTTCCATGCTTTCACTCTTCTTTAAATGAATCGCTTCCAAATATGGAGTGAGACACTCTGGCAAAGCCATGCTTCGCATACACTTTATAAAGCATTAGAACCTAAAGCTTTCTACTATTATTACGAGTGCACATAAATGCCATTCTTTAGGTTACTATAAATGTAATGCGTGTTCGCCTTTTTGCTTTCCCTCATTTCCTCAATGCTGATCGTGATTGTGCCAAATCGGTCAAAAAGGGCATGAAAATAATTGACTTAAACTTACTCGTCAACATTTCAGTGTATGCGCCATCAGAAATGGCGAACAAATGCGGTGGCACTTCAGTACGTCTTTTGCCTCTGTATATCTGCACCACTCGATTGGTGTAAATTGGAAAACGCTTGTATGGATTGATTACCACACAGAACAGTCCAGAATATGTCTACATTTATGCAAATCATATTACTGTTAAATTATGTTTTTATTTTATAATTTCCATGCATTTTCATCTATCAATTCAAGAATCTCTATTCAATTCAAATAGTTTCAGGAATCCATTGGTTTCGGGATATTTCAGGCAAAAACTCCATTCTAAACACTTTCATAACAGGGATAACACAAAACTTGAATCAAACTTACATTTTCTACTTTAGGATTCAGACAATGGGAGAGTATGTTTTCTAATGTTTGTTATTTTTCAATTGAAGTTAAAGTTATCTATTGTACGACACAAACTAATAATATTGAACAACAATATGCCCATCAAATATCAAATAAATTAATAAAAAACCAAATATAAATAGAGGTGATAGGATTTTTGAAGGAATTTAGGAGGAATGTGGGGAACGCTCCAATTTAGGGTTCAAGGCATCAAAATTTTTTTTTGTTGGAAAAAAAATCGGAATTAAAATAGGAAAAAATTAAAATCGGAATTTAGGGAATTTAGGATATTTAGGATATTTGGCGTGATTTTCCACACATTTATCGAATGCTTGTGCAACTGGTTGACCAGATTAATTGAAATTGAGTTAATATAAGAAATTGATCAAATATTGTAATGAAAAAGTCACTCCATGCGAAGACCTGACATTTGGCGACTTACATAAATGAGCTGATTTTCATAACGCTCCTTTAAATTGTAGAGAACAGCTGCCTCATTGAGGTATGTCAAATTCGACATATCTTCACATTTCTCATACTTTGGTGGATTCACTTGTTGCAGAACATCTTTTTTTACTGTTCTCTATTAGGTTTCAGGTTTTGGATTTTGGGTTTTGGGTTTCGGGTTTTGATTTCAAGGGTCAATCACAGGGAAGAAGGGATTTTTTGGACCCACAGAATGATTTGGCGGAGAAGGGTGTTGGGGAAAAATAAAGAAAATAATTATTAATATAAACTTACGTAGATTATATTTGAATAATATCTCTCTTTGAGATTATGAAGAACACTGGCATCGTTAAGATATGTGAGAGATGCCATATCATCACATTTCTCAAATTTGGGAGGATTCACTTGTTGTAGAAGATCTTTCTTGATTGTTCTCTGTTTCATTCAATTTAAGTTTTTTTTTATTATTGTTATGTCATTATAATTGCTTTCTTATAGGAAAAAAAATCTTATACTAATTAATGATTTAGTTAAAAATGAATCGTTTTTCAATATCAATATTAATTTTTAGATATGTATTTAAATTGTATACATATCCAAAAGTTGAAAGTTGAAGACATACCTCTTCACCCTTGCCTACATCAACAGTGACCATATCGCCTTTAGTGCTGGTAATGTTTCCGAGAAGAAAGCATTCCACAGTATCGGGAACCCAAACCATTTTCTTGCCATCATAAGGTTTGGTTTGATCTTTCCTCTTTTGTTCCAAAGAAACAATCAAATACTGGGTTGGATCCGGATCTTCAGCCATTATGAATCAAATTGATTATACAAATCGAAGCTAAAGCAGCGGCTTTAAAACTGGTTGACACACAAGGATTTACACCGCAAAACAAGCTTCCCCTGAAAGAGATAATATATCCTTAGAATAAAGTAATCCTGTGGTATAATTCGCTGTCACAAATAGCTTTATTAAATTAAATAATTGCATAAATAAATATTAGTTTAAATAAAATTACATAGACTTACACAGTTAGAAAGCTGTTAACTCAGTGTCACAAAGTTTAAAATTGAGATTGCTTTAAAAGACTGCTATCGGATCGCTGTTCAAACTCCACCCAAAGAGGCGCATCTTCAGCTTAACCATACAAAGATAGTAGTCTTATTTAAATGCATGCTTTCTCATCAGAGAAGAGTAGAGTGACGTACCATTTTTGGGTCAGAGGTACTCTATCGACAATCCTTGAGATTAGGATAAACGAGATGCACATGAAAAGCAAGTGTCGGCATTGCTGTGTCAGATGTGTTGCCTGTTCTATGTATTTTCAATGAGTTGGGCATCACTCCAACCGTATTCATGCATCTCATACATTAATTGGCTTCTCATAATTAATAATCAAAATAAATATATTATGTTATTTGAGAAATTAAATGTATTGCAATTATTGATATATAAGGAATTTAAAAATTATGCACAAAATGGCCAATCAATTAAAAGTTTAAAATGAAACGATGATATAGTGATCAGGATCTCATCTCCAATCGAGAACTATTTGATAAATTTTTTGCTCAAGTATCTGACATTCTTTTACTTGTTCACTTTCTAATAATAGAATTAGTGTTCACTCAAATACTCGCTCGTCTTTCTCTCCTTCATCTCATTTTCAGTTATAGTTGTATCAAAAACTATTATTTCTGAATCAGCTCTTATTTTTCTCGCCTCTTCTTGTGTCCCATTTCTTATCGGAAAAGTCTGGCACCGGTTTCAATGTATATTTAGTTAAACAAAATTTTCAAAAGCACTCAATGTTAAACTATTTCATTATTTATGATTAAGAAACTTTATAAACGCTATTAGACGTAAACTTATGTAATACAGGAATTCAAATAAATATAAATAATTATAAATTATGCACAATTTAGGAGTGTTTTTCAGAAGAAAAAATTGCACATTTAAAAATAATTAACCAAATGAATTGACTAAAAATATATCCAATCAGTCAAACATTTCTAAAATATTCATTTATTAAGTTTAGTGCCAGTTGAGCAAAAAATATTTGCTTAATCCAAATAAATAATTCTTGCAATTATGTAACAAATAACTGGATTGTTTCTCTTGCTAAACATTTTTACGTCAACCAACTTTAGAAACAAGATTTTAATCAATTGACGCAAGCAATCATTGGTTGATTTATTCGCTTTTTATTTTGACAATTGTGTTCAATTAAAAATAAATTTCAAGAAATAGTATTTTAGTATTTTAGAAATCAACGAAAACTTATACAAAGATTTTTTAAAAGGATGTCTTATGTATAATTCAATGAAAAGTGTGAATAATCCTTTTTGACGGTTCGGTGCGAAAAAAATACAATTACAAAATTTAGAAAAAATGTTTTTTTAAGTTATTAATGCTTTAAGACACGTAATTGACAAAAGTCTTTGAAATAATTGAACCTTTAAATTATAAAATTATGTTTTGTTCAATAATAGACTTTGACATATAATAGTTGGGCTCTATTGATGTGTTATTTAATCGATAGAATTTGATTTTCTTCTGCATTGTTCGAAAATATGGGAAATGTTAGGGAAGAATAAAATATCTAATAATTTGTTGATTAAACAAAAAAAATTTTTTTGATTTTTTGATCGAACTGGTCTTTGTCTTTGACAAACAAACTCTTATTTTTTGGCTTCAATTCAACTTTTTTGAAGATCAATGAAAGTTAAAATAAGATCAAAACCACTTTAGGAATAAAGAAATAAACTTTATTTTAATAGTTTTTGTCCTATTTTACAAAATATTATTTTTAAGAATATTATAAAAACTTAAATTTAAGTTTTGTTCAAAACTGATTCAAATTCAAAATTGACGCCAAATTTCAATGAATGAAATATTTTTGACGTCAATATGTGTTTAATCTATGAAAATATATGATATCAAAGAATTGAAATCTATTTTGAAATTTAATTTGTTTTATTCTGAATTAATTTTTTGAAGATATAATTTTCTTTTTAGAAAAAATTCTAAAATATTATCAAATAATTAGATTTTATGAATGAATGACTTCTTGTGATAATTGTCGTCAATTTGAGTTTACGAACGATAAAAACGATTTCAAAGTTTCAGTTCTTATAAACGAGGTTTGAGTTAAACTTAAAAAAGTTTTATTAATTAAGAATTTTATATTTTATTGAAATCAGAAGTTTTCGACTTCTTATGGTTTTCATGTGTGGCCGTCGGCACCAGTTTTGGCGCAATTTATTTATTATTTCAGGTATTTTTTCAAATTTATCATTACTTTAAAAGTTTGTGAAAACATCAAAACATGAATTAATTGAATGTTAAATAAAATTATTATTTGATATCTTATATTATATTTTAATTTTGAATTCTCAGATATTTTTATAACTATTATATAAGTTATGTTTGAAATGAACTTAGTTTATGAAAAGCGGAATTCTTAGACAAATGAAGGATTAGTTCAAAGAAAACTTTTAAAGTCTGAAAATATTTGTTTTCGTTTATATTCTTTTGATTAAAGTTTATTTATTCAGAAGCAGTGGTTCTCAATCTTTTTATAGTTTTGAAAACCATTTAAACACTCAATCCTTTCAAACAGTTGCTATTTTTCTCGTTCTTAATATAGTCTTAACTCTTATTTTGCAAAAAAAGATAAAAAATTATTCATTAAATTTTTGAAATTTTTGAGATTTTGTCATAAATAAAAACTTTATTTTGAATTTAGAGACGAATTTAAGGAGAAAACAATATTAGAATTGAGTTCAGGCACTGGTATTGTTGGTATAGTCGCTGCCAAAGTTGGCGCAAATGTCTTCTTATCTGATTCTCACAAATACCCGGAATGTCTGGAACTATGTCAACAAAATGTTAACATTAATGAAGTTAATGAAAATATTAAAGCAATAATACCATTGAGTTGGGGTCTGTTTGACAAACAAATTGTAGAATTGCCGGCTTTTGATTTCATAATAAGTTCAGACTGTTTCTACGACCAGAAGGACTTCGAAGATATTGTGAGCACCGTTTCATTTGTGATCGACAAACACGAAACTAAACGAACCATATTTTACACGACATATCAGGAAAGATATAGTGATTGGAGTATTGAATGTTTGCTAAATCAATGGAAATTAAAGTGTGATTACATTAGTTTAGACCGATTTGAAGCTGATTCTGATTCAATCGGTGGACACAACTTATCGGTCAGACATACCATTAGGTTAATAAAGATAAGCAAAAATGATTTGAATGAGTGATAAGTCGAGTAAATAGCTTTTTATTAAATGTTATTTTAAATTTTTTTATTATAATAATAATAATAAATTATTATTATAGATAAGCAGAGTTTTAATAGCAATTAATTATAATTATAATGTAATAATAACAACAAATAATATCAATATAAGCACCGTTTGAGTATAAGGCACATGATTAACACTAAAGTAAAGTTAACTTTAATGTTGATTTACACTAAAGTAATGTTACTTTAATGTTGTATATATTTTGATAACATTGTAGTGTAACTTATCTTCAGATCTCATTAAATGAGTGTTACAGTACTTTCTAAATAAAATAATGTACTTTAAAGGAACATAATTTAATAATTGGCGTAATTGAATGGCACTAATAATCAGAAATATTTAATATAAAACTCTTATTTTTGGTAAAACATTGGGCCGAATAATGATAACAACCTTCACCTTCGCTTCTCAATTATCGTTCAATTAAAAAGTATAACTATAAAAATGATTGCACTATTTGTTTAGGTTTATATCGAGTCAGTCTTTCATAAAATCAATTGTTTTTAAAAACCGGGGAAATAACGAAATTAAAGAAAAATTTAAAAAAAAAAAGAAACTGTAAATCAATTTAGTTAAGTGTGCCGTAAATAAAAACCAGAGGAATGATATTCTGAGGCAAAATATCAAATGATGGTTAGGAATCAAAGTGAGAGATCATATGCTTTATAATACATTATATACTGTATATATTTATATAAGAATTGCATTTGTCATCAATAGTTTTAGTAACAAATAGGTATCCATTGACCCGTTTGGTCGTCTTTGCGATAATAACGCGGCCTATTATCTGGAAATATTGTGACACTTGGGAAGGGGTGTTGTTGAATGAATTTGAGAGTAGCCCTGGCGTCTATCACAAAATTAGGTGGTTCTACGTCTGGTGAGGTCGACAAATGCTGTCAATACATCAGAATTCAATTATTAACTGTATTGAAACTTATTTGAAACTCACCTGAACTATGAATTCGTCGCTTTGAGAGAGCCAGAGGTCAACGCCTCTCATCGGTCTATAATTAAAAGGTCCGATTCGTAATAAACCCATATTAGTGTCATAGATATCAAGCATTTCATGACATCCAGTAAAATGACGCGCACTTCTTAAAGGAATATCGGGTCCCTTATCAGGAAAGGTAGCGGGAAATAGTTCTCCAGTTTTCACATTAACTCCAATGCCATAAATGACGGGCCAATTAATATTTCCTCGCAATGAATTATTCAATCGACAAATACAAGCGGTCACCAAATCTATGTTTACCTGTTGTTTATGATATGCATCTGAAATAATTTCATAATTGTTATACAAATTCATTATTTTTCTATTATTGCAACACAATAAAGGCTTAATTACATAATAGTTGTAGCGCTAATTCTTCGGAATAACCTCTCGAGTCGTTGAATCCTCCGATTAGATGCAGCTCAAAATGTCCTTCAGTCAGAGCCAAACTCATGTTCACTTCTTCTATCCTTTTGATCATATTTTCCACATTATGTTCTAATTGATCTAAAGCTGAACCATCGAAATGAGCCAAACAAACAACACCAGAGCCCGTATGCCTCAAGACACCAATACAACAGGTGGTCGTGTCTTCGGTTCCGATTATACTTATGTTTTCTAAATTTAATTACAACTAAATTAATATAAATTGAATAAAAATAATGAAATGGTTGACAGACTGTCGAGTGGGGTCACTATTGCGTATTCCCTCTGCAGGACATAGAGAAGAGCGACCGAACTCATCACTTTAGGCACTTGTGCCACAAGAGAGGCACTCATTTCCTATAAATTCAATTCACAAATAATATTAATTATTAGTTATAATCAAATATTATTACTATTATTATTATTATAACTATTATAATTATTATTTTTATTATTGATATATCTGTTAATAATATCGATAACTATTAAATAATTAAATAAAGACTTGCCTTAAAATGAGTGTTTGTGTCAATTAAAGTGTTAGTATCGGTCGGCAACTCATCAATGACTATACCATTTATTATTAAAGGCATTATTCAATGCATTCAATCAATCATTCATCCAATTTGTATTTGAAGTCAATCTCATTAATAATCAAAACATTTCACAAATAAATTATAACTATAGAGTTTCTATAAATGTTTAGCTATTATTTGATTGACTTCACTCTATAATCAATTGATTATAGATTTAGTTGAAGTGAAATTTCAAGTTTTTTATTGTGTTTGAGAGGGATTTGAGGGATGGGCTAAAACACAGTATTGCACACTATGTATTCACTGATTGTCATTAAGGATAACACTATTGCTATTGATATTACTGAAAGTCTAAACATTATCAAAATATTAAGACCACAAATATTCATATATTTATTATTTATTTAAATATAAGTCATTTATCAAAACTTTTTTATCTTTTATTTTTATTAATTTATCAAAATTTTTATTCAAAAGGTTAAATCAAATATTATTTGATTTGTATTTTTGTTTCTATACATAAACCAAACTTTGAGTGAAAGTATTTTTTTCTCATTGAAAAACTTGTTTTTCGTGAAATATTGGCGATTAGAGCATAAGGGGTCACTTCTTATAGTGTTGAAAAAACACATTTTAATTCAAAAAATAGTTTTATATACTTTTTCATGGTTTGAAAGTTTCAAACTTTGAAACTAATTTTTAATTACAAATGATGTCAATTAATAATTTTATGCTGTATTTAAATATAAATCTAAATCTTAATAAGGATTTGACATAAAATACATTTAATGGCATTACTATTGATTCAAATAAAAGTTATTTTATTATTAAGTTATTTAATTCTATTATAATAATTATGAATAGCATTGGAATAAATTTGAGATTTTTTTCTAAATATTTTTAATTTTAAGAAATTTCAAAAATTTGATTTCATTTGATTCAAAACTGATTTAAAACTTAATGTTTATACAAACAATGGGTTC
>JAQIWZ010000235.1:0-24071 GCA_034697245.1 Malaconothrus monodactylus | reverse complement strand
CTCTATTAACGCAAAAATACCGTTTTAAAAGCTTTAAATAATTCAAAAATAGGCATTTTTCGGTTTATTCGGCGTAGACCATGGCTTACGCCGAATGAATTTTTCCGAATTCGGCGTACGCCGAAAAAGTTAATCACTATCTATCGAGTATTTATAACTTAAAAATTTTGTTTTCGGAATATTTTTACCAAATTTTAATAGATTTGCAGCTTTTAAGTTAAGTTAAAAAGTGTTTCAAATATATGGTTTAAGTTTTCTTTAATAAATTTGAAAAAAAGTTTTAAAAACAGTCTTTCAAAACAGACCTAAAATGTTAATAATGGTATCCATCGAATCAGAAGAGACTTCAGAGAATTTAGATTTGGTTTCAATAGTTCATAGCAGTAGATCATGTTTTCATGAATATCGAATATATCTTTGAAATGAATATATTTACAGTTTGCATCAATACAAACATGTTTTGAATATAAACCTCATGTTTTACTCTTAAAATCAATGTCTTCATAATTATTTGAAAACTTAAAATTATTGATATCATAGAAATAATTGTTATATTCATATCAAAATTGAATCTTCAGTAAATGAGTAAAAATAAACTCTCAAAAAGTAAATGACGAAAAATATTTTGCAAAATGAGTGTTTTTATTGGTCTTTTTATCAGAACTCTACAAATTTTGTGAACATAAATAGACAATATGACTTCACTTGAATAATACTATTCATATCTTATCGTGAGATTGAGATAAAATTTTTGATTGTTATTCAATTTTGTGCCATTTAAGTCAAAATGTCTGATTGTATTGACAAATTCAATGTTTTATGTAAAATGAAAAAAGAGTTTTTGAATGAAATAAAAAATTTCTATATTTTCAAAGATAGTGAACAAAAGAGTAATGTTTTTTTAATAACAAATGATGATAAAGTTTTCGCTTTTGGGTATAATGTTGGGGTGTTTTAGGTTTTGGTGATTTAAATGAAGTAAATGAATTGAGATTAAATGAAAAATTAAGTTATAAAAGGATTATTGATATAAAAAATGGTTGGTATCATGTGGTCGCGCGTACAACTGATGGAAAAGTTTATTGTTGGGGCTCTCAAGCAGCTGGAAAATTAGGAAATGGCAAAATTGTTTATAAAATATGTGAGCCTTTTATTAATGATAATTTGTGTGATAAACAAATAACTGATATATGTTGTGGTTCTGATGTGTCATACACTTGTGTTAACTAATAATGGAGAAGTGTATGCCTGGGGTTGGAATGAATTTGGACAAATTGGAATGGAAGCCATGGAAGCCAATCAACTCCTATCAAATTGAATTATTTCAGTGACGAAAAAGTTATTATGATATCATGTGGTTATAATCATTCGATGGCACTCACAGAAAAAGGTCATGTATTCAGTTGGGGAGAAAATACGTTTAATCAATTAGGTCGTTGTAAACGGAATAATTCGCCATTACCAGGAATTTTGGACTTAAGTGATAATATTCCTATTAAGAAAATAGTTTGTGGTCGAGCATATAGTATATTATTGTCGCGCGAGGGAGATATCTATTTCTTTGGTAATAATAATAGAGCACATACTGAACAAAATGATTTATCAATGATTGGGTTCAAGTTTAATGACATTGCGGCGCATTTCGAACATTATTTATCTGCTGCAGTTTCAGAAGGATGTATTTATTATATATGGGGCGAGTTTAATGAAGAAAAAATCAAAGCACCAAAAGAAACCACATTCGAATCGTTCCAACAAATTTTTGCTAATTATTTTCAGATAACATATAAAGAGATTCATAGATTAGACGAATGCCTCAATTCATTGAAACAATTCAAAAAAGATAAATATGATTCGAAATTTGAAGAGATAAATTTTATATCTTCGGGAAATTTCGGAATAGTTTGCAGGGCTTTAAATAAGGAAACAAAAAAATTATATGCAATTAAAAGAATACCATTCAGTAAAGATCAAGAGGAAAGAGTTTTTAAAGAAACTAAAGTTATAGCGAAGTTATGGCCAAAATATGTCGTACAATGTTTTGATTTCTGGGTTGAAAAAAATTACTTTTTAAATAATAATTCCAAAAGTGATTTACGATTAAATTCAAGCCGTGGGGTTTTCAATCCATATAACTCTTCTTTACTTCACATTCAAATGGAAATGTGTTTTAAAACACTGAAAGAAATTATTCTTAATCTAAATACAGATTCGATTCAGAATATGTCAGTTATAAAGACACCTTTCGGTTATTATATTGCAAGCGAACTGTCCATTGAATTATTTGAATGCGTTAATTATATGCATAAACAAAATCCTCCAATAATTCACAGAGACTTAAAACCAGCAAATATTTTAATAACTTATGGCAAAAATGGGAGATTTGTTAAATTAGCGGATTTTGGTTTAGCGACAACTCATACAGTAGAAGGAGAATCGCACACAAAATACACGGGAACGCGAATATATACAGCACCAGAAGTCATGCATTCGAAACATTACGACACGAAAGCAGATATTTATAGCTTGGGAATTATTATTCAAGAATTATTCGATATCGATATCAATCAGTAAATTAAGAGTTAATCTAAAAATTTTTTTAATGTACAAAAATTCCATTAAATTTCTTGTTTCAGACCAATCGATTCGCACAAGGGATCAATTCTTGAAAAAAAATATGTGAAAATCTATGAACTGGTAAATAGAATGACAACTTTGTCTTCAGGATCGCGATCGGATTGTGAGAAAGTTTTAAGTGAGAAAAATTTGTGGGCTTTAAGTTTGAATCAACTCGTGGATGAGAAAAAATTCCAAATCGATAATCAAAATAAGTCAATCGAAGAAAATTTCTATTCATATTTTTTGGAGACTAAAATCAAAAATGCCGCTCAATTTCAATCGAATTCTCAATTTGATAAGTGCCTTATTTCATAATTGACAATTCCATTTGGTTGTAGTGAAAGTTCGATAAAATAAAAATATATAAAAATGATTCTCAAAGGCTCGACTACTTCGAGTTTGAAGCCTCAACTTATGCGAGTTTTATTTTACTTGATTTCTAATTTTGATCATTTTAATAACTTTTAAAAGTATTTTTCTGTATATTCTGTTATACTGTTTAATAATTTGAAGTCATTAGAATAAGTTTACATTTAGTGGTAATTAAAATTTGATGTAATTATTGAAACAAAAATTGATGCATATATTTTTGAGTTAAAATCAAAATTTCATTAAAATCTATTTCTTGTTCAAATGAAACCAATCTGTGATAAACTGTAATTTTGTAATTATATTCTGCTTCGATTTGTCTGGATATTAAGTTTTGAATTTGTTGGTCATCCATGAAGTGAAATGGTTCGATGGTTAATTCATCTTATTATACATTTGTAATGATTTAGAGATTTTAATGATTGTTTAAAATTAACAATCATTAGTCTATTTCCTATTCAATTAATTTGCGAAAAATAAAATCAAATACTGTATCGACTTATAAGTTATCAATTATATAAATATTAAAAAATTTTAATATTTCGTGTTTTTAATTAAAGATTTTATTGCATTCAAAAAATGATTTTTCTGATAATTACAAAATCATTTGATTTGATATAAAATAAATATTTATTTAAATTAAATAACAATTTTATGGCACAATATGACTAAATTTGCACACATTTGGAAAAATAAATGATGATTTATATAAAATTTAAACATATAAATAATGGGAAAATATAAAAATAATATATGAATTAAATATAAAAATCACTTTTGATTGTTTATCACTGATATTCATATTAAATACTAATCATTGATTTTGTTCAACGCGACAAATTAGAACTGGAAGTATGCGAACCACTGCTGACACCACTACTGACTGCACCGCTTTCGTCATTATATGGCAGACATTCTTCTGGCTGTGATGACAGCGGAAATATTCTCAATAGTGGTCCAGTTTGTAGAATCACATCAATGGCGTCAATGCGCGCCAATTCGTGCAATTTTTTGACCAACACTCCTATAGTACAAGTCGGTTCTCGAATACATTCGTCAAAGACTCTTGAAGTCGGGCTCAACTGAGCATTAGTTCCGGGATCTAATTTTGGCAACTTATCGGTCATACCTATAGTTATCAAAATAAATTTTAATTTTTAAATTAGATTTGAAAAAAATTATTAAATAAAAACTTAATATTAAAGACACAATCTTTCAATTATTGAATTAAATGCAATTTCATTCAAAAATTTTTAATAAACTCAAGTCTTTTCTAACAAAGTGTTTAAGAACTGTTTGATTCAAAACAGGGAAGAATTCAAACTAAAGATAGAAATCTTCTTTTGAATAAAAAAAGTAAAAGAATTGCTTTCAAGTGAATATAAATCTCGATTAATGAGATATAGTTTAAAAATTCGAAAAGAAAAAATTAAATTTATTGAATTTAATATTAAAAATGTTTAAAAAAATAATAGTAATAATTAGATATGAGAATGTTGTTACCTAAGAGTATGCCTAACATACACCAATCACGACCGATTGGCTCCGGCGGGTCTAATACTGAACACAATCTTTGTTTTGTCAATAGAGATAGATTTGAAGAATGTAGGTTTGAAACCAAAGTTGGGCCTCCGTCTGACGGATTAAATGATGGCGAAGACATCAAAGAAGGTGAGAAAGAACTGAACGGTGTCTGAATTGATCGAAATTTCGCGGCTCTTACGATAGAACTGAGATCATCGATACCGAAACTAATGATATCTGCGATCATTTCTTCCCTCAAAGAGTCAGTGCTTTTAACTCTTTGATGAAGAACTAACTCATTCTCATCCGTGAGCAATGTTTTTAGGATTGAATACGAAGAATAGGACGAAATGTGATCCTTATGTTCTCTCAACTGTAAAGGAGACAAATAATGTTTTTCGAATATAAATCCGGGACAGATCTCGAACAAAGTTGTTTCCAAAATATTCAGCAAGTCTTCCATAAACAGAAAACAGTCGGTTCTCATCTCAACAGGTCCGCGAACTTTTATCTCAATCGCTTCGTTGATAGGATTCGCTGACAGAATAGCTTCAATCGGATTAATACTTAGTTTACTTCCTTTGAACCAATGATACAGTTCGCAGACGTCATAGTCTGGATGTCCTTTAATCGAATGTCTTAATGATATTTGAAGTCTAGGAATTAAGCACAGGAGTAATTGACCGCTCGGGACATGTTTTTCGCATTGAATCCTAAGTCCACAATAGGCAGCATTACTATATCTTATGTTATTTTTATCCCAGACGTCATCGAAAGCTTCCTTTAATGTAAAACACGGAAATTCATAAGCGATGTCTCCCTCATAATCAATTTGAGCGCAGAGTGATATCGATTCTAATACTTGAAGTAAATCCAAAGCATCGGTTTCGGGAAATTCTGTTTGAATGTCGTCTACAGAATAAGTTCCAGTTATACGACTTTTGCAAATAAATTCATAGCTCAATAGATATCCGATAACTTCGACTGTAAGCCATCGAGGATTTAGAATTATTAAGTCCTGACTATTTTCAACCTTTCCTTTCAAGTATAGGATTTCTCCCATGACTTGTAACTGTTGTATCAACTCTTGTAAGTGTTCATCACTGGCTAATGGATTGATCTGTGATCTGACCATTTCTTTGAACTGAGGCCATGAAAGCACCGGAAAACTGGCCGAAGCCTTTCGGCATATATTTAGGAATGTCATGACTGCTTCCAGGAAACCTGTTTATAGAGTTGCAAAAAATTGAAAATTTTTCACTTTTTTAAAAATTGAATTTTAAAATTTGAGTTAATCGCTATTTATTTAACAAATATCTATGTATTCAAACCTTATTTTATAGATAAGTAATAAACTTATTTGGCATTAATTTTTCATATCAATCATGAATTTAAGACAAGAATAAATTTTAACAATAAATCTAATGAATAAATTGTAAAATTTGTTTAATCAAAAACCTGATAATTTGTGATTAGTGAAAACTTGTCGATTATATTATATTATTATTAATAAATATTTTTACTCGAAGCTTCTCGTGTGTAATTTTAAAAGAAAAAGTTCAGTATTTTTGAATGAGTACTCGTAACTATTTTTAACTATCCGTAAGTAACCGCGAGTACTCGTCAACTAACAAGTACTAGTAAAAATATTCGTGAGAACCCATTACTTTTGGAAAAGTAGTGGATAACTACTTTTTGTGGCACCCGCCCACCCCTACGTGTATCAAATTTGTGTTTTTCTTTTTCACCAAAATTTAAAAAAAAATTAAAAACATCCTTTCAATTGAGTCATACCTGTTGATAATGGTATCCCTTGAAGTACTACAGACTTCATAGAATTTAAGTATTGCTTCAATAATTTCATAGCTGGAGATCCAACTGCGTTGGCGTCCATCATAAAAATGTTTTCATGAATATCGAAAATATCTTTGAAATGAATATTTACAGTTTGCATAAGGTTTTTGAGATTGCTTTTAATTTCATCACTGGTCGAGTTGACAACATCGGCGTGAGTCGCGATTATTATGACTTTAGCGGCTTTATTACTTTTTCCGCAATAAGTCAATGGCTCGAAAACTGGTGTTCGACTTTGAAGAAAATAGAGCCAAAACATAATACTATGAACTTGAACTTCGAACGGATCGCAAAGACGGTAGACTATGGCATGTAAACAATTACTGTTACCTAAAAGTTATGAAAAAAATTAATATTAATTTTAATTAATAACTTCAAACTTATTAAAAATTTTTAATTTTAAAAACCCCAAAAAATTGCTATTAATTGAAAATAATAATAAACTAATTTCTGACAAATTCAAAGAGCGATAGGTCCGCAAAAACAGTCTTCATAAGAGAAATTTAATAGATTTATTACAATTTTAATTTTTTTTTGTTATTATTAGCAACAATCTTATTTCTCTCAAATCAGTCTATCATTCAAGATAAACATCAAAATCTACTAAAAAATAAAGATCATCAAAGGCCTCATTCATTCCAAGCATTTAATTAATTAATTCCGTGGGAAAAGAGCAAAATTAATGTTTATTAAGGATGCCAACCCTTTCTGAAGTCAAAGTAGGAAAAAAACTCTTAAAGAGGGTACCAAAGGATAATTTTCAGGACTTAAATATCTTTAGCCTGAAAACCAAAGGGGAGACCAAAGAAAAAATTTTCAATCTCCAGCTTTGACCTAATCTGAAGGCTGGAGATATGATCTCAAAGCTGGAGACATGGCATTCCTAATGTTTATTGATTTTTCTTCGTAACAGTTATCTTGTCGACTGTCTTGAGTGATTTGAGAGAAATCAGAAAATTGTTGTTTAATTTTTCTCTATTACAAATTTTTGAATAATTTTTTGAAAATTAAATTAAATTTTTATCAAATTTATCATTAAATCAAATTAAATTTTGAGAAAAAATTGATTAAAGTTAACAATACCTATAAAATGGTCGTATAATTGAAAATAGGATTCATGTCCACTAAATTCCCAAATACTCAGATCTCCGACACCAGAAATAGTGACTTGTTGGCAATCGATTCCAAGCGTACTATTTTCACGATTATATGAGTAGTTATAAAGAAATTGATTACTATTATTAGTCGACGGCTCGACTTGTGTTCTGTGCGGTATTTCGGGTGACTTTTTTGGTTGAGAATGACTTAAAGACTTTGCAGATCTCCTGAACCAACTGCTAAAGTATCCACACTTTAACGATTCAATAAGTGTTGATTTACCAGAGCCTGAATGACCAAAAATTTTCAATTTGACTCTCTGTATGGGTTGAGTCGTAGGAACTAATTGTGCGATAAATTCTTCTTTCGTTTGTTCGTTTCGCAGACGTGTCAATAAGTCGGCGATATCGTTATGGCTCTGAGCGATAGCACATATTTGCGGAATAATTGCGTCACGATTTTTCTGGTCGACAACACTTCCGGCCAGACATAGACACCGAACTATTTCGATGTGACCGTTCTTTGCGGCTAAATGTAGAGGATATAAACCACTCTTATTTGGCACATTCACATCACATCCAGAAGCGCATAGAGTCTGACAGATTGACAATAGATTAGATCGCGCCGCGTAGTGTACGGCTCTTTCTCCGTGATCGTCGGCCGCTTCGATGTCGGAACCGGCGCGGAGGAGAAGTGTAGCCACTCCGACGTGTTGGCGTTTAAGTGACAAATGTAGAGGTGTGTAGAAATTCTAGTCATCAAAATCATAAAAATTTAAGTGAATTAATTGAACATTAATAAGCTTTAGTGAGAAATAGCTCTTGTATTGTTAGGTCTCGCGCACACTTTACTCGTAAAATACCTGTAATTATATAATTGTAAGGACTGTCCCATAAGTACATACTTAAGTAAAAAGATTTTGCACGAGACAAATGAAGCTTATTTACTGTCTATTAGAGAGGGGTTAAACATACATTATTTAATTTCTTTTGCGTATTTACGAACTGAATCACAGGGTTTTCGCTATTTATTAAGTTTCGAATGAAGTTTATTAAATTATTCTCTATTTATTATAATATTTAATGAAATCTAAAATAACAGAACTCGAAAGAAACAAGAATTGAATGTTTTTATCTCTAGTTTGCATTTAAGGTAAAGCACGCGCTTTCAATAATGCAAAACTTTTTACTTAGGTATGGACTTATGGGACACACTATAATTCAACGTTAAAAAAATAACAGTAACGTATATTTATATTAACATATTATTAATCGATAAATTTTTTGATAATTTCGACTAATTTTTAAATTATTGATTCTGTGATTATTGCCACGCGTGCACAGACTTCGCTTATTTTAGTATAGCTTGTCTTATAGTTCTTGTGCACGCGAGACAATCAGCACTTAATGAATGAATTCATATAATTTAGTTTAAATAACTTTTATGTTAAGAATGAGTTTCAACTCTTTAATAAGTAAAAAAATAAATAAAATAAAAATAAATAATTAACTTTATTCGAGTAAAGACATGTTACTGTATTTTCAAAAGCTATTAAAAATAAATCTCGAGACGTAAAAACACTCAAACTCTTCCTGATTGAAACCCTTTAATTTTATTTTGAAATTTCAAAGCATACCTTATTTCTGACATCAGTTTTGGCTCCAGCTTCCAAAAGACATCGAACACATTCGGTATGACCTCTGGCAGAGGCCACGTGCAGAGCAGTTTCGCCCTCCTGTTTAATATCAAAATTTTATCTATCATTAATTTTTATTCCTATCATTTTATTTATTTTTTTGTTTGCAAACCTTATTCCTGATATCAGTTTGTGCTCCTATTTCTCCTAATATATGAACTATTTTAGGAAATCCATGCCATACAGCGATAAGCATTGCTGTCTCCCCGTGCTATCAATGTATTCATAAATTATAATAATTATTTTCCAAACGCAAAGATTACACGCAAAGTGTTTTTTATGTCAATCAAATCATTACCTCATCGACTGCGTTAACATTAGCCCCACATTTGCACAATTGCTCAATAGACTCGACGTGTCCATAACGAGCTGCTACGTGTAAAGGAGTTTCTAAATTCTGAAAATTGTGAGAAAAAACTTTCATAATTTTTGAAACTTGTCTACGATTTTGTGAGAATTCATACCTTATTAGTTTGATTGACATTCGCCACATTGTCATAAAAATATCGAATAATAGACGGCTGGTTTTGTCGTGCGGCCCAATGAACTATTGAATCTCCGCGCTATTAGCACAAAAAAAATTTTTTCCCAGAATATTAGCACAAGAACTCAAGTCTTAATCACAGTAGTAGTAAATACGAAATATTCATGACTTCAATACTCACATCATCAATAAGGCTAATATCAGCCCCTTTTTGATGCAAAAATTTTAAAATATCTAAATGTCCTAAACCAGAACAATAATGCAGAAGCGATTCTCCGTGCTATATATGAAATGAAAATTAAATATTAATAAGTGTTTAATTTTAATGAAGTTGTTATAATGAAAGTTGTATCTAATAATAGCAAACAAACCCGATTGCATTGATTCGCATCGATCTTTGACATAGAAAATAACTCTTGTATAGCGTTTAAATTTCCATCTTCTATGGCTCCAAATAAAGCCGCGACCACAAAATTTTCATCTTGCTATTAAAAAAAATTAGATCATTAATCTAGAGTTTATAAAATTTTATTGAAAAAAGAGAACCGAATCTAATAAATAAATAAACTATAAATTGATAATATCAAAACATTCAAAAATAGAGCGTAGATAAAAAAAACCCAAACTAAGGTCAAGACTTTTATATGTAATTTTTGATTAATATTCACAATTTGAAGCTGGCAAAAAATTTTTTTTATTTAATCTGAATTAATAATGTAGAAAAATTTAAAAAGATAAATATAGTGTAGAAAAATATTAATTTTTGAGTTTTTTGGATCAATACACAAAATACACCAAAAATATATAAAAGTAAAAAATGAACAGCAAAAATTAAGGAACTAATGCTTTGTACTTCATTTAGTTCAACAAAAATAAAATGATTAAATTAAAAAAATATTTAAATATGTTTAAGACCTGAATCATTAAACCGAAAGATTACTATTTCAATAGAAGGTTTACTTCTCGCTTGAAAATCTTCAGGTATTAAATTGAACTGTAGTTTTGATCATAATTATCATTGTGTAGATCGAGATTCTTATAAAGTTAGTTGTATTGTTCCAAAGGATTCATTAAATTTTTGATTAAATATTATATTGAATACTAAATGAAAACCACTTTTAATTTCTCCCTTTGCGACCCATATCTTTTGTTTTGAACACAAACTTAATGTTCTGCCTCTAAAATCATTGTCTTCATTAATGTTTAAATTATTTTAATTATTAGTATCATTTGGAAATTGTGTTATTTCTTATCAAATTTCAATTATCTTAAGGTAATTTAGATATCGGAGAAAAACATTAAAAGAGTTGAAATGAATTAAAATTTAATTTATTTTATAGAAGATATTATGTTTAATGACTGAAACCATGAAATCTTATGATTATATCAAATATTTGATTTTCAAAATAAAAATGAATTCATGTTTGAGTCATAAAATCTGAAGTCATTTTAAAGAAAATCGAAAAACGACTCCCCCATTAACTCATCCCTAAAATATGTTAATGTTTTGTAAATCACTTGAATTCCTGACTAAGTGCTCAAAAAAAACTTTATGTAGTGAGATTTCAAATAACTTCTCTTCGCCTCAGAATTATTTCTTAAGTAAACTTAAGTTTGTATTTATTATTCTAATTTTTTTATTGCTGAAAATTTAATCCATAAGTAATGAGTCCAAAGGAAAGTAACGCAGAAAAAAACTAATTAAACAAACGACTGCAATTACATAATCTATTTCTATATTAGATCTGGATTTATTAATAAACTTTTAATAGTGTGACACGAATTTAATGGATAACTAAAGGGCAAAATACTTTCATTAACCCATAAAATCCTGATTTTACTAATGCTTATTTAGATAACACACTCTCTATGGCTATGGTTTAAAGGAAAAATTTCCAGCTTTTAATTTTTTACTTAACTGTAAATTTCAATATATTGTGAATAAATTGTATAAATTCTAGGAATTGATTAAATTCAAGGGAAAACTCTTTATTATTCGGAATAATAATTATCTGTGACTAAAATTTCTGACTAAATAATTAGGGATACGATAGAAGTGACAATCATTTCAAACGCAACCTATACTTTGCTAATTATATTGTGATTTTACTGATAATATAGCAGTTGTCAAAAATTGATTTTTTTGTACCTTGAAATACGACACATTGTTTGAATGCAAATATTTCTATGTGTATTGTATTCAAAATTGTGAATCTATAAAACAGGGAAAATATACTGTTTCACCTCTATCTCGAATATGAACACAATCTATGATTTGCATACAATGCATATCTTCTGAAACTCACTTTCATTGATGTTTATTTTTTTAGAGTAATTAAAGCATAAATGTCTCAGAGTTAAGGTATAATTAAGAGCTTCTCTAAATAGGTTTTAAAGAGCACTTGTGCTCCTTTGATAAAGTTCGAGATAATGATCGAGAAAAAAGTAGAAGAAAGTGTTTCGCGGCTCAACTTTGAAGTTTTACTTTTAAAAATTTTATATAAATCTTTAAAAAAATCTTTTTTAAGCGCTTGACAGAAGTCTGAATGGTTTTTGAAATGTTGAAATTAAATAACAATAAATTCTTAGACACATTCATATGAGTCTAAAATATTTTTGAACTTAAACTATATCTCATATTTCACATTAAAAATAGATAATAATTAGTTAATTTTTTTTCTTGTGCTCCGCAAAGATTATATTTAAACTCGAAATGCTCTTCGAATACAAAAAAAATTTGCGAAGTGCTGGCCCAAAATGATCTTATAATCTTTGACTTATTAGTCGCTAACTTGAATTTATTCAACTTTGAAAACTTAATGTATATGATTTAAATTAAAAGCCTTCTAATAAAACAAATTCAAACAACTCATTCTACAGTCTTATATAAAGGAACAAAATTTTATCATCAATATATTATTTGTTTAGTCCTATACTTCCCTACAATTTACAAAAAAAATTATCCTCTTTTTTTTAAAAGCCTTCTTCAATCATTCATTTTCCTACAAAATACAATAACTCGACTACAACTTGTATGAGTAAAGGCTAACTCTTAATTTGATACAAATTTATATTTTTATTTTAGGAGTATTTTTATTACTCTTATATAATAGCGTTGAACTTGTACTTTGCACGAAACAATATTTTATTACATTTAACAAAATTCGCACATTTTTAAGGCTTTTGAGCTAAAAATAAATTAACAACAATGGGAAAAAATTTTGCAATGCATAATAGCTAATTTTACAGTTGGTTTGTATAGTTTGGTTGAATATAATTATTGTATTTTAAATCATTAGTGATAGCGAAAATAAACACCTTTGATAACAAACAAATGTAATGTTAGCAAAGTTTGACTTTATTTTTGAAATTTGATGAGTTATTTACAGCGATAAAAAAACTTATGGGATATGAATCATGATTTTTTTTGCAATAAAATTTAGGCTTCTTTAAGAAAAATTTTTCTGGATAATAAATAAATAGAGAATCTTGTTTCGCATACAGTCCGATAATAATAAAACTGATTAATAGCATTGTGAAAAGTCTCTTAAATTTTATAGAATGACAGTTTAGAAAACAGAACATATCTGAATTGATAGTTTATAAATAAAAACTTTTTTCGGATAATTAATATCTTTCACGTTTAATCCATTCAAAATTTTTTATGGAAAAAATATAAACCGGAGCGCAATAATAATTCTAATAATAACAGAAACTACTAATAACTGGTAATTCAAATTTAATTTTCTTTCTACTACAATATTGTTCGTATTTAATGTTAAACTAGAAATAGAAGGCTCTGAGATATAAATTGAATTAAAATATGAGAAGTCGAACTGATTACAGGTTTTTAAAAATAAATCTACGGCTTAAATACAAGAAAAAATTGTTAATCTCAATAAATTTGAATTTAATTTTTACAAATCAAAAAAAAATTTTGAAAAAATGGGTCGAGTTATTAAACTTAATTCAACTTAAAAACTTAATAAATTAATATTCAAACAATTTAAGAATTAAAAGCTTCTTATATAACAAAACCCTTACCAGAGTTGAGACAACAACAAAATTAGTGTCATCTTCTTCTTCCTCGTCTTGATTAAAATAAACAGTAGATTCACTTTTTTCTAAATTATTTCTACTATTTTCGACAAAACTATTTCTACTCGAGTAAAAACTTTTAGAAACTTTTTCCATTCCTATCACATTATCATTAAATTAAAAAGAATTCAATAACAATTCACTTAAATCTGGATCATTTGTAAAAATCATTGAAAAATGTGTATAAATATCAAGTTCAAAACGATGTTATTATCAAAGCTTTTTATAGCGAAATATAATTTTATAATTGTTATAAAATAGTATTTATCAAACAATTTTTTTGAATGAAACACATAGTAATTGCACAAAATCTTTTCTGATCTCAAACCAGAAAAACATTCACGTCCTAAATAAAGTTTGTTCGCACAGTCGCACTTTCATTGCAGCAAAACTTAACAACATTCAAATGTAATATAAGTTTTTATATAAGAACATATTTCTCAATATAAAATTTAAGTCTCAAACAGGAGTAAAATCATTATTATTATTAAGAGTTACGCCAAATAAATAAAAGAAAAATTTGCAAAATTCTCCAAAAAATATCAATAATTTTATTAAAGAGATATTATTATCTCAAAAGTGATTGCAGCCATTCTTTAGTGCGACGTCATTCACATTCAGCAACAACGAGGACAGGATAGATCGAGACAACAACAGGTTAATGTTAAGACTACTCAAGGACTGGTTTTTCTGAAAGACTTATACTCAATGCTAACTTAAATACATTCTTGTTAGAGAAATAATAGTAGTACAGAAGAGATTCAATAGAAATACTTGTAAAGGTATGGTAAGCCAGTGGTTCTCAGACTTTTTCCGTCTGCGCCCCATTTCACATGTGAAAAGAGTTCATTGGGTATCAATTAATTAGCAAATGTGAAAAAATAATACTTTTTCAAAATTTCTTTCGATGTTAATGATTGGAATCTAATCAATATAACACTGTTTTAGATTTGCATAAAAATACAATATTAGTTTTAATATTTATCATTCAAAGTTTCATAGGTTCAAAATATGTGAATTTATAAAATTTCAATTTTTTTCATAGTTTAAAACTTCTTTCAAAAATTTTTGTCTTTCAAAATATGATTGTTGCAATTTATTTTATTTTTTTAATCCATACAAATTTTAAGAAAAAAATGCTCTTCGAACTATTTTGCGTACCTGTGAAAACTTCTCGCGTACCAGTAACTGGTGTGCGTACCAGAGATTTAAAATGAACTAAAACTGTAAGCTATAGCACAAGAGCGTTATTACTAAAAAGTTTTAACGTTAGTTACATGACCTGAATATGAGAAAATGAAAAAAAATTTCATGAAACAGGATTCAGGCCAGTGATCATGTTAATTAAACCTGACTTCACTCAACCAACTGATACAATACGGCAGTGGCTGTTTAGATAAATTTCATAATACTGTATATTATTAACTTTTATGCTAAATCTAAGCGTTTATTTTTCCCCAATTAATTAAATGATGTGATAAAAAAAAAGTTTATTTTAATAATGATGTCAAAAAATTTTGATATATTTTTGTTGTATTTTTAAAAAAATATGATTTGCATATTTTGAAGTTTGTTGTGACTCGCATTTTATACCTCGAGATGTTTAGAGTCTGGAAAAAATAAAACCTATGCGGTCAACAAACTCTCTTCTTTCTGAAATGTATTGTTAGCTGCAGAAAATTTTTTGAATGACATATCGCTGAGTTTATTAGTCGTTACGATCAATCAAACAATGAAGAAATTATAATCTCTTGTGTCAAATCAATTATTTTTGATAGACTTTCACGAGTGTAATGAACACTAATCATAAATAAATTTTTCTATAATATTCAAGGACTCATTCCGTAACTCTTTGTTAATTTTTATGGTTTGTTATCTCAGTTGACTTTTACTTAGGTTTCGAAAGTTCTCAATCGAAAATTACAGCTAATAAAAAAAGATAAGATTAAATTCTTATGTTTTTCTTATATAATCCTAATTCCTATGGTTAATATTTCTTTGATAAATGTTATTGAGTCGAGAAAAAAAGAAAAGAAATATTTTTAATTGAGAGCAAGGTTTAGTTGTTAGGCTTAATTCCTGTCATAATCTTTAAAGCCATGGTCACCATCATTATTGAATGTAACAAAAATATGATCTGAATTTATTAAATCTTTAGGAGTTCTTATCGAAAAAAACAAATGCCGTAATTATGAACTTTTTATTTTTGGTAAACTTTAACTTTTAAATCAATTAAACTAACAAAGCGTTAATACTTTATGAGAGATAATTTTTCTGAACCCAATTAGCAAATAGAAAATCTTAGAAAAAATAAGTAAATCTTATAATTAAAGCTATGATACAATCTATTTGATAATGATTTCTAGAGCTTCACTCTGGATATGAAGACTGGAAAAATTTCCAGAAAAAAAACTTTGAGAACCCGGGATTAAATTTTTTTATGTTTACAGATTTTAAAGAAAAATTTTGGAATTATGTTTAGCTCTACTTAAACATAATTAGTTTTTAACACATTTAAAGAATTAAGTTGTGTTTCGTGAAAAAATTTCAAATTATCAAAAATATTGAATGCGTGCAGAAGTTTAATATAAAATGTTATCTTAATGTTATCCTCAAGAAATGAGGTTTGAGAAGAAGATCAAAAAGATTCTCATTTCCCGGAAAGATGAAACCCCACTGATTTATTAGCCTCAACATTGATTACAAACTGTAACGAACACGACAACAGTATAATGAAATGTGTGACTTATGAATAGAAAACTCTCTACACTAATTAAAAGTGTGTTTTATTGTACAGGAAATTATTTGCATTATTATAATTAAATTAATACCAGAAAATGAGAATTAGTTTTTAATTATATTTAATTAACTTAAACACATTGAGTGACTCTAGACTATGATTTGATGGAATAACTAATATATGAAACTATAACTTGATTCAAAATGAATTTTTAAAATCTTTAATTGTTTTGCGTGAAATGATTTGAGTTTACATTTAAATCTGTATCAAAAATAATTTTGTTTCCTATTCTATTTTGAAAGCTTAAAATAATTCAATTTTTTTGGTAAATTTTAATTATTTCCCGATAGATTTTTTTCTCTCTCAATTGTATTGACAATTATTATTTTTTTGTCGGGCAGGACATTCTGGTTCAGTCCAATAAACTTTAGTAATAAAACATTTCTCACAATGACTTAGTTTTCAAGCGAGAAAAAAAGTTTAAATTTCAAGTCATCACATTGTTTAAGGTATTTTCTATTAAAATATCTGATGTGAGATAAGAGCAGGGAAGCGATAAAACATACAATTTAGCTAACATTGTAATCAAAGAAAATTTTTATCAAAATTCAAATACAGTATTATAATATTTATTCCACAGTAACTCAATTATAATCAAAACAGTTTTTAAAAATTTCAACAATTTTTCAAAAAAACAGATAATCTATAATTCATGATTTTTTCATCTTCTATTGAAAATAATCTGAGATAAAATTTTTTTGGATTAAACAATTAGAAAAGTTAGATTACGTAACTTAATTTAATTATAAACTTAGAAAAGAACTGGTTTAGTTTCAAACTATTTTCATTCCTGTCATTCCATCTATAGTTATAATAACTTAAAATTTGATACGATTACTCAATGCAACTAAAATTTCAAAACACTTTTTTCTTGCAATAATTGATTCAACGCAAGAATGCCTTAAATGAATAAAAGATTTGTTTAACAGCAATCATATGTTTTTTGCATAAGTTTAAATGTGACGGAAGTAGTTATCAACACATTTAAGTTCAGTAATTTTGTCATTTAAGCACAACTAAAAATTGATGGTTTTTTAAATATTGAAAGACTTGAGCAATAGATCACTTTAAGCAAAAAAACGTTTTTCAATATTGAAAACTGCTTTTGATAGTAATTAATGAATTACTTTAATTAAAAACTTACCTCAAAATAATAACTGTCATGATTAATATGCATTGAATTAAATTTACTTCGGCTTAAGTGAGATTTCATCCTTTCGAACACACGATTACAAATTATAACGCATTGGATCACACGCTGAATAAACAAATTAAAAAAACTGTAAAAATTTGAATAACAAAGTTGTTTAATCACATATACCTTCCATTTATGTTGATGTGAATGGAGGAACTTTTCATTAATACAAATTCGATCATTTAATTTAAATTCTTTATCGTTGGCGTAAGTTTTAATCCAGGGATGATTGAGACACTGATTCACTGAATTTCTTTTCCTGTGATAATAGAAAAAAATTAATTATCATTTTTAAAGTTGAATTAATTAATTATTTATTTTTCTCCAAAATTTATTACTTGAGGTTTTTCACTAAAAGTTTTGATATGAAATCTTTGGCCAAATCACTAGTTTTAGAAAAATATTGTTCATCAAAATGATAGTCAGCGGCTGTTATATTAGAAAATGTTTCCTGTTTTGTTTCTCCCAGAAATGGTGAGGCGCCGCTTAGCCTTAATTTCAAAATTTCCAAAATAAAGATTTAATTTAATGATTGAATTTTTGATAAATAATTCAATTTTTAATATCTTTATTCTTATTATTACTAGTTTTTAGTTAAGGACTGAACTTACATTATATAAGCAATACAACCGACTGCCCACATATCAGTTGCAAAACTGATTGCTTCATAATTTATTATTTCAGGTGCTATTTTTCAAATAGAAAAAAACAGAAAATAAAGTTGAATGAATTAATTTATGGATATCTCAAAAATCAACTTCAAGTTTATAATAGACAACTAGATGTCCAAAAGATATGTCATTATAGGCCTCGTCAACCCCTAGAAATTTATTTCTTAACTCCATTAGGAAAGTAGTGAAATTAATTTTTGAAAAAATTGACTAAAAGTGTAAACTTTGAAAGTTAATTTCAGTGCCTTTCCTGTTGAATAATTGAATGAAATTTGGTTTTTTGAAAGGTTTAGAGCATAGAATAGATAACTTAATTTATTTTCCAATAATCTCAGAGCAGATTTATCAGTATTTAAATTAACTTCACTTAAAATCCTCCGAAAATTTTATTTAATTATTCAGCAGAGAAGAAAATTTTCATAAATTAATTTCATCTCTTTCCCTAAAAAATGAAGAAATAAGATTCTGGAGACTAATGAAACTTATGAAGAATTTTCTTTTGAACACCTCGTTGGCTATTATAAAAATAGAGCCGATTTGAGAGAAACCAGAAATTTTTTGTTGCGCATTAATTTTAGAATGAGTTTCAAGTCATACCGACAAATTCTGGAGTTCCATAAAGTCCTTTAATCTCCGATTCGTGTAAAATATTTCTCGAAATACCGAAATCAATCAATTTTATTCGTTTGGTTGTCTTATCCTTCATTAATATATTTTCAGGTTTTAAATCTAAATGAACAATATTTCGGTCGTGTAAATGTTTAATAGCCAACAATATCTGTTTGATTAGAGCACTGGCTTCTTCTTCGGTTAATATATCTTTAGTTGATATATAATCAAACAGTTCTCCGCCTTTTACTCTAAAAAAAAATTAAGAAATTTTAGTCTAAATTTTTTTCCCACAAAATTAATTCAAATAGATATTAAACTAATAGTTTACTGACAACTCTAATACAAGAATAACTTCATTCCCGTTGTCGAACACGTCCAATAATATAATTATATTTTCATGTTTTATTTCTTTTAAGATTTGAATTTCTCGATTAATATCCTCTAACTTTTGTCCCATTCTTCCGTTAGACCGTCTTTTGCGGATGAATTTAGCGGCGAATTCATTTCCACTAATTTTTTCTACGCAACGTTTTACTGTTGCAAATTTTCCACTGGAAATAAAAAAAATTATAAATAATAAAAAATGCTTTACAACTAAATACTGTATTCAATATTTCATAAATGATTCTCTATGGAAATGTCATAAAAATAAATAAATTTCAAAGTTTTTTTGTAAAATAGGGCATTAACATTAGAAATGTGATACTTTTCTAGACTGACAACTCTTTCAGACTGTATAATACTTTTTCTTTATTGTCAAAGAAAAAACTCTTTCTTCAAAAGCAATATTTAGTCAAAGAAAAAAAACTAAACTATAATTATTCCACTCGATTAACTATATTTTGGGCAAAGTCTAGGCGGTGGTACAGAAAGTAATGTGAAAAGTCATTAATGCCTAATGAATACAATGGAAAATTTTTCAGTTAAAAAAATTGTGTTAATATTTCATTTTAATAAAATAATTAATTCTCAGCAAAGCCGTATCGGCAAAAGAGGCTCGGGATATCCCACAAGTTTTCAGATCATTGTGTTTATTAAAAAAAAAAATATTACAATCAATTCGATTGCAGCAATGCTGTAATTACTGCAGCTGTGATTCTCATGAAATAATAATTTATTTTTTAAATCTATGCTCAATGAATGTAGTTTTTAAAAAATGTGGATTCAATAAACATTTTAATGCTTTGTAATATTGAGAGCATTGGTTAAAATTTTGATATAAGATAAAAAATTCATTTTCTTTATTTATTAATCAAGAGTTAACTAATGGAAGAATTAATAAATGACATCATTTTGAAAAATAAATTAGTTTTTGCGGAAATTGGTTTTGTATTAAACCAAAGACTGACAAAATTTATTTAATTCAATCCAGAATAATAGCTGACACACCCGAAGCCTAAACCTTGGCTGTAAAGTTTTAAATTAATGAAAGTAAAAATAATAATTCAATTAAATTTATTTCTAACTCGTAAACTATTTATCCTTCACTTAATATTTTAGTGAAACGAAGAAAGGGTTTTATTACAGTTTTCATGAATTGAAGTAAAATTTTAAGCCTTCAAAGTCAGAAAATGTTTCTAATTTTTTTTATTTAGAATTTTTTATTACTTCTATTTTTAAAACAAAATAATCAATTTTAATAGTTTTTCAAATCCTTAATCTGACAATAAAATCAATTTAAAAATCTGACTAGTAGTGGGTTCGGCCAGTTATTCAGCCAAATCCGAAGGAAAAATTTAATTATTTAGATTTTTATCGGAAAAAAACGCTTCGGAGAATAACAATTATTTAGTTGTTAAACATTGCAAAACACCTAAAATTTACAAAAAAAAAATCAGATCAATAGAATATATAATTATCAAGTGTTTTGAATTTTAAAGAGTAAAAGTCTGTCTAAAAGGATATGAAAGAACATCAATTTTTTGCAAAGACACGAATAGTTAATCCAGAATATTATCACGATTAATGCAGTTATAATGATTTGTAAGTCATTAATTGAACATAACTATAGCCACGAATTAAAAGTTTTAGTTAAAATTTTAAGATAAACAATGCAGGTATAAATTTTTATGCTAGAAATTAAACGTTCTAAACATATAAAACACAATTTCAAAAGAGTAGCAAAGCTTTTTTAAAAGCATATAAATGCTATGCCTCGAGACAATCATGAATGCAATTCAATTCATTGCTCTTAATCACGACAAAGAAATTAGAATTGTATACAATTTAGTGCAAATAATATGATGTGGAAGAAAGATATTTTCTTATAGATAATTAGAAAGCAGGAAAGAATAGTTTTCTTATGCAAACTGTTAGGATATTTTATACACTATAAAGGATTCAAGTTATGAATTTATAACAGTACAGGTCATTCATTTCACAACAACAAAAAAAATTCTAACTGTATTTTTTGAGATAAACATCACCTGTAGATATCCAGTAGTGATATTCTAAACCTTTTTTTATTAGGCAATAGATTTTTTAAATATAACATTTTTATTTCCGGGCTTTTCTTATATCAAACTGTAAATATTTTTTTTATAATTAATATAAATAAATAAAAAATAAAATCTCATTTTAAATATCAATATGAATTGCAAACAATAGCATAAAAGTAAGAAGAGTTGAATGGGATATTCACAGGATGAACATCACTCTGTTTATGCCAAAAAAGAGAGACGAATTTCCTTATTCAATGTGTAGCTAATGCTTGATTAGCCAACAGTATATATGAGAAACAGTCAACGATTCTTATACTTTTATATAATAAATAATTATGTAAAAAAAGATGAGAAAAAATATGTTGTATATCATTTTCAATTATTAGTTAAGACCTGCATAAAAAACCTGATTTATTGATCTTTAATGAATGAATGTATAATTTAAACAAATTTCTTTATTATTATTATTATTATTATTTTTTGTTAAAAAAACTGTAGACAAATAGTTATTTAATTGAAAAAATACACAAATTTAAAATGAATTTTGTACAATATTTTAATGAATACAGAGTTTCTATAAAAATTTTTTGAATGACTTAATAATCATTAAACCATTCAAAAAATTTTATTAAGAAAATAAAATAAAATAATGTTTCTTTGAATAGAGAGAAAAAATACAGTTCTTAAGAATTTTACTTTTAATTTTTTTCTAATTTAGTACATTTTCTGTCTAAATAAAAAATTTAATTTTATTTTTCAAAAAAGAAATTCATTTTTCACTTACCTGCCGATCACTTCGAACGCGTCATAAAATTCATAAAAAGACTTCGTTTTGCACTCAATCATATTAACTACGGCTCAAATTATTTCTTAAATAAATTATCACATTTTACTGACAAAAAAAGAACTTAGACTTGACTTTGAAACTAAAGTTAGTCATAATATAATGACAAAACACAACAAAAGTATCCATGGAGTCAAATGTTGTCAAAACTACAAAGCATTCAAGTATGAGCTCAAACTTTTTTCTATACTTATCAAGAACTCAAACAGAGAATTAATAGTTTCCATCCATAGTTTGCAAACACACTTCAATTCATACGTAATCTTATATTCATTATCAATAAGTTATGAAAATATCTGTAAATTATTGCATAATTGCCACGAGTTTACGCATTAATTCTAAAGATTTGTTGTGTTTCAGAGCACACACTGTTCTGAAGTTTACAAAGTATAATATATTTTTCTATCGAAGCTTTGAATGTTACACAACAACAGGCTTTCAGTTCAATAACACATTAATCGAGAGAAGAGTTGCTTATGTGCTGTAGGCTATGAGGAGAAAGTAACCATTAATATGTTGCTAAGTTTTTTCCTAAACATTTTATTATAGCGCAGCTCAAATATTATGTAGAATGGTTTGAAAGGAGGGGTTGAGAGTTCATCGTAATTATGGTTCATTGTATATATAAAACAGCGTAAGTTAGGGTAAGGGATCAAAAAAACTTGATTTTGTTGCTGCATAATTAATGAACAGATGGAGAAAAATAACGCTTAATGTTTTAAACTATGTTAAACATAGGTTATGCAATAGAAATGTTATACAGGTATAAAAGTTTATAAATTTTGATGATTTATTAATAATATGAAGTTTGAAAAAAATTATTGTAAATTAATTGATGAAGTGCTAAGACTTGAATTTTTTTTATAATTTAGGAAAATTTTCAGAAATTCATTGAAAAATTTTAAAATTTAATTAAGAATGATTTAGTTCTCAATTATTTTTTAAAACTATTAATAAACTCTCAAAATAAATAAACATTTATATGCACTGACTCTGACTCTACTCTATCAACACTTCTGACGACTGCTTTGTTTAAGCTCTGACTGAATCAGAGCTTCTTAGGAAAGATTTACAGTTTATTCCGGGATATAATTTATAAGCTTTAAATAATGAGTTGCAGTCATGCCATAAAACTGTTATCTCTATCAAAGTTAAGTTTAATTATTTTCAAAATTGCATTCAAAATAATGACTTAAAACAAAAATAGTCATGAAATTAAATCCGGAGTCAAACGAAAGCCGAGAATCAGAGCCAATACACTATAACTTCGGTGAAGATCAAGGATTGAAATATTATTATTTTCTTATCGATAATAAATACTTCTCGACTGATAAATATCAGTTTATTTGTTTGACATATAAAACAAAGACTTGAAAAGTAAATAATTCACTGAAAGTTTTCATGGCGTTGTCCTTTACTTCACTTATAATGAGCTAATCACTAATGACTTATGCTATTCATAAACTTAATATTAATGTTAATTCACTTTTTTTTTCTTAAACTGTTATTTTATAATAACAATACCGTTAGATTATTATTCAAATAATAAAAAAATAATTGTATTTAATTGTAAGACAAATAATGAATTTCTATTTGCATTATATTTGACAATAAGCTAATGATCAAAAATTTTTTTGATATAATTAAAAGGAGTCCAGTTTAGTTCGGGTCAAGTTGTGGTTGCCTTTCATTAATTCCTGTCTCACAAACTTTGAATTTAATTTTAAAATTTTATTATTTAATGAAAGGAAACCACGACTTGACCC
>JAQIWZ010000234.1:0-24109 GCA_034697245.1 Malaconothrus monodactylus | reverse complement strand
ATCTGAACGCCAATAACTAATTTTCAAACGTTTTATATGTTTTTCGACACGTTTTTTAATTTGAAAACATTTATAAAAAACATATGATTTTTATAAATATAAACATTTGATAATTAATTAATTAAATTTAAAGTCATTAATAATGACGTTAAGACTGTTGACATCTAAAGGAATGTCTTTACAATTATTAAGAAGTTGTCGATCATTACAATTGAATCGATGGATATGTCTTTCATGTGCCTCAAGACAGACCTCTTCGCCGACCAGTCCTTCGCCTCAAGTTTCGAACAATGAAAAGGAGTCATCATTTGGTGGTAAACAAGAGACAAGAGAAGAATATATCGGCGAAACAAAGTTCTCAACGCCTAAAGTCATTGAAATAAAAGCAATCAAATCATTGGATTTGAAGAAAAAAATCGATAAAACCATAAAATATGAGTCTTTTATCGAAAGACTATTTTTGGGTGAATTCGATAAAGATTTTCTAACGTTTCCGATTCTGTTGAAAACAAGAAAAGAGTTCTTAGAATTGTCAGAACAGTACCAAATGATAGTCCAGTCGTGGACTAAAATACGAAAAGACTGCCAAACACTCGATTTATTAGGTTTTAAAGAGTTGTATAATTTGAGTGTAAGTGAAATGATTTATGTGTTGGAAGCGATGGGGGCCTCCACTCAAAACAAACTATCTTTTGGTAATATTAATGCCAATCAAAGAAAACTCTTTCTTTCTAACAATGATTCAAAATATGTTACGATACCTGAAAATGCTTTGAGTAATGATTCGCTCAATACTAATAAATCAATAGTTGAAGAACTAATTCCACTAATAATTCACAATTCATTGTCTTATTATTCAGTCATCAATTCTTCTAATGAAAAACTTAAAGAATTTATTCTAAAAGAGAAGCCGAAAATTGGTTTTGCTTTCTGTGAACCTCAAGAGAATTTGGGTTCTTTGCCATACGTTCAGTGGGAAAGTGAAGCAAAACTAACTAATGATATCGATTCGTGGGTTATTAATGGCTCAAAATCTCGAATATTTAAAGATAATTATGATTACTATTTAATATTTTGTCGAACCTCTGATTTTCCCGAAGAAATGGATGAAAAAGATTATAGATACAAAGAAAGAAAGCCTGAGGACGGAATCGTTACTCTTTTGGTTCCTAAAGAACTTTTAACTATTGAAGACGACGGAACTGATAGCTATGGTTTAGAGTATCAAAAAATCAAATTCAATCATTTAATGCTTTCGAGAGAAAAACACGAATTATTAAAATCAGAACAAAGCGCAACACTTGCTCTTAATGTGAAGGGTTGCGGACAAATTGCTTCATCTGCTATAGTATTGGGAATTGTTAAACAACTTTTGAGAAATACTTATGATCTTCTTATTAATGAAAGAATAGGTCTCACCGAATGCGAAATTGTTCAAAATGTTCTATCGGACGCCACGCGAAAAGTTTATGCAATCGAATCAATGCTTTATTTGACTGCAGCCATGTTTGACGCCTTCGAACCTGGAGCTGATTGTGGTTTAGAGGCATTGACTGTTAAAACACTTGCAACGGATTACGCCTACGATATTATAAAGGATTTGCGATCAATACACGGCTCACGTTATTTGGTGTCTTCGACTGCACACGACTTAATCAATGTTTTTGATTCATTTCTTGATAGTTCGATCAATAATAGAATGTATTTAGGGCTGAGAGGTATGAAAAAACAGGGCTCGTGGAGACACGACCACATCAGGAAAATGCGTTTGGGTCCTCTCTATCCGGTCTATGCTCTCAAACAATATATCGGCTTCGCTAAGAACAGACGCGATAATCCAAGTCTTGATTTAGATCTTTGCGGTTACATTCATCCCAATCTCAAACCAGCCGCTGATTGGATTGAATATTGTCTCAAACGATTAGATTATGGCTCAGAATTACTTTTAATGCGTTTCGGAAAGGTATGAGTTTTTTTAAATTAAAAAATGTTTGCAATAATCCTTTGACGAATGTTTACCTTTAGCAGAACGTGATCAAAAAGCAAATAGACGTGAACCGCTTGTCTGTCATAGCAATGGACATATATATGATGACTGCTGTACTTTCCAGAGCCTCTCATTCTATGTGTCACGGAATTAGAAATAATGACGTCGAGAAAGAGATCAGTTCTGCCATATGTCAGGACACCTTTCTTAAGGTGAGATCATTAATGGATGAACTCATTGGACACACAGAAACTTCTAATGATTGGAGGGTTCCTATCATCCATAACCGTAATATGAAATTTGACGGCTATTGCGTAATGCCTACTATTGATAGAATTATGTAATTTATTAAAATTAAATTTTATTCATTATTAATTATGTAATTATGATGTAGTTATAGATTGTTCAATAAAAGTTAGTTTTCAAGTAAAATCATTTAATATTAACCATAACTATTACTGTTAGTATTGAAGGCTTTTTCTTAATGAGGCAAATATTTGTTTGAACTAATCATTTATTATAGATTTGAAGCTAATTCTTCTCTTGAACTAAATCTTAAATATTTGATTGCCTTATTGTTTACTTTTTTTCGATGAAATAAAGCCGACTAATGGATAAAAATTTATAAAAACTATAAGAAAATGAATGAAAAAATAAATAATGGCACAAAACTCGAAAGATTTGTTATGCATTCTCGATATGTTTTTTTATGCATAAATTAAATTTGAAAAATAATTTTTTTAGTGAAATATAAACAATAAATAATAATTTTTTGGTCTGCCTATAAATAAATAAGACTATTCGATACAATACAAGTATTATTTGGTGTCACCTAAAATACATCTTCAAACGACTCTCACAAAGGCCTTTAAAATAATGAAATACATTTATTCCGATCCAATTATCGTGAAAATTACTCGCATTTAATATAATATTTGGCAAAATTATGCAATTTTAAGTTTCAAAATCATTCATTTGTGATATCAATGGATTCAACGATTTAGAAAATACAACAATTGTTTATGTTTTATGCAAAGATTTCCGATTTTTTCTTTAGTTCACGTTCAATAACAGTGACCTTTGAGTGGTTTTTATTCAAGAAATATGTGTTCAAAATGCTTGTAATCAATGTTCATATTTTCTAATCAATATGAATAAAACATAATATAAGTCAAAACTTTTAACCATTGCTTATTCATGTAATAAAAAAACTTTAGTTAATAAGTTGAATATTGCATTCATAAACCAAAATCAATTGAAAAGTTTCAAATCTATTATATATAATGATTGCTGGAAGAAAAGGTCATCGACCGAATTCTTAGAAATAACTGAGGATTATTTCAAATAATTATTTACTAAATGAGTTATAGTAATCATAACATAATCACATTTTTGTTACCTTTAAGCTATTTCTCATTGCAGTCAACTCTTCAAAACTTTTCTATTACTAAAAACACTTCATTTAAAAACTTTGAAATCTGTTCCTGACTTAAGAGCGAATTCTTTAAGTACTTAAACTTTATTAATTTTTCAAAAACTTATTTCGATTATAATTTTTTAATGACTTGGGTGAGAGATAAGAACATTGAAATGAGATAATCTTCAAAGTTTTAATTAAAGTGTTAGGTGTGAAATGATTTAAATTAGATAAATAAACGAATGCCACAAAATTAATGATTCGTGAGACATATTCTACTATAGCTTTTCCATTACTTTAAAACTCCAATATATCATTGAAACTGGTGTCATATTTAGCCGTTGGCTTGTTCTTAACCTTAAATCAAGTATGAATTTTTTCTAATATTGAACAGTTTGCGGTTGTTTTCGGCACAAAAATAAAAGCTAAAGCGGATTTTATTTTGATTCCTAATTCAGACTTGTATTCAAGCGGCAAAAGGTCTAAACCATACAATCATTTCGAACCTTTATTCTAAGCAGTTTTATTGTCATTGAGGTCGAAATAAAGGAACAAAGGATTATTTTAAGCAAAACTCACATTCATTTATGCATAACTTTTTAGGTAAATTTACTGTTCAATAGTTTGTTTGTAAATCGGTTGATACAAAACTATTAACTATCAGAAGTTAATCAATAGGTCAACTTTGCTTTCAAATATTGTTAAGTTATTTGCATTCTTTAAATAATAATTATTATTTGTTTCAGTTTTAAAATTTCAATCAATTATTAGTTCTTAATTTACTTGATTGAAAACATTTCACTACTCCTGTTCGCGTAATAAGTTGTGAACTAAATCTATTGGCACTCTATCGAAATTTTTTCTTTATTTTGGATAATATTTGATGCTTTCGCTCAATGAATTTCATATTTGGAGAGTTTTCAATCATTTTAAAAACTAGCTTTTCACCAATATTATAATAAACTATGTAAACATAGTTTCAATACATTGATTATTATAATGGGTTCAATACAGATATCAATTATAGAGTTAATTAGAACGACTGCTTTGATTCTGTTAATTTGTTCAACAATGTTTTCAAAGTTTAATAATTTTTTAGCTCTACTGATAAGATGAAAGATGCCTTTTGAAGATATACTGCATGAATAAAATGAGTTACAAGCTTAAGTATTGATATAACCTCTTATTAAGTTAATTAGCAAAAAAGCAAAATCTAAACCAATTAACATTAAACTTTAATTAAAGTATTTATGCTCTGTTGTAATACATTTCATTAATCAAAAGTTGAAAAACTTATTTTATATCATAAAAAAAAAGAAAAAAAATCTTTTATAAATTGCTTGATTTATTCAGAAAAGATCATTTAAATGAACTTTGAAATGCTTAAAATCGACAAAGGCTTACTATATTGGGAAAAATTTGAATAAATGCCAGTCGTCTTTGTCGACATAAATTTTAAGGTTGTTTTGTTTTTTTTACATTTCACTATTCAATTTATAAAGTTATTCTTGTTATAAACTTATGATTACTTAAAAATATTTTATGCTTTTGTATCTGTTAAAAGCAATCATTCATCAAAACAGTAAATCAAGGCATAAAAATACTTTTACTTAAATGCTCAATGAGTCCATTCAAAGAATAGAAACACTTTTATTCGTGAAAAGAATCGCACAATCCATTCAACACATTTTTTACTAAAAATAATCATTTTTCAATTTTGAATTATTAGGTACTGTTCAGAAAATAAATATTGCTATTGTATAGCATAACAAAGAATAAAGTTTTTATTATAATTGTAAGAAAAATACTTCAAAATTTGAAACTATTTATCTTTATTTGATAAAGTATACTAATGTGGGCCACTTTTATCATTTACTAAAATTGTGTTATACTTGTGTGCACTAAAAGATGTTTCCTTTTGGAAAAAGAGAGGAAAATTTAACGGTTCTTATATTCAGATTAATTGACAGAAATCTTTATTCAGTTTCTTCTTTTGCTTTTATATATACCATAAGCAATACTGTATAAAGTATATCATTAAAAAACAGTTATTCAAAAGCAGTCAAATACTAGCTTAAGTTGAGTATAAGCTATGCTCAAAACACTAACTTTGGAGGTATATTACTGTATATTTGAATTTCAAACTCAAAAATCGCTTCACCTTTAAAAAAATATTGCATCCTATAAATAAAATAGCATTTTGCAACTTAAAGAAAATGTGTGTCGGGTCTGTATATATGCAAAGCTTCATCATTTCAGGTCTGAGGCAAACTTAATGGGTTCGGCCCACAGATCATTCAACCGCGGCTGAGAGAAGCAAAAGCATGTCATCAATATTGAAGCCATCATTCGCGAGACTTAAAAAGAAATAATCAACAGCAAGACAGTAGCTCTTCCACGAGTGATTGTGTTTTACTGTTTTACTAACCAAACAATTTTTTTGAAGGAGTGATTTTGATTAAAAGTTGTCGCAGATGTACTTTTTTGTTGGCGTTTTCATTTAGTTTTGTGTCTATTTCTTCAATTAAAAGTTAGTTTGTTTTTGTCTTTCGGAAGTATCTATTATTTGTGCGATTATTTATATATGAATTTCATTTCTTATAGCAATAAGTTCTTAGTATAGTTTTTGCAATAATGTTTTTGCGGATTGTATTATTCACATTATCACTCAATCATCAGCTGATCTTTGCTCAAGAAAAACAAAATTCATCGTCACCTCAAAATAGCACAGATCATCACAGAAATGGTAAATAAACTAATTTCTTTCACTGTATCAAATGCTCTTGAATTCAATTTTATAACCCTTTAATCACTTGTGCTAAAGGCTCGAAAGTGTCAAAACTTGTAATTCAATAGTTGCGTCAAAACTACTTTTTAAAACTATAATTACATGGATCTGATATAAGATTATTATAAAAACAATTTTTGAATCGCGAATTAATTTAGATTAGTTTCTGATTATAACTGAAGATATGAAAATTTTGAAACCAATTTTGCTTTGAAGCGATTTTTCATTTGATTTTCCCGATTGAAACTTTATATCAACTTTTAAGAATTTATTCCTCGTGACAGGTAGTTATCAAAATGAGTCTACAATTTATAATAGTCGGTACTTTATAAGTATTAGTTATGATCTGATGTTATCCTAAATTCGAAAAAATATAGAGCTATGAACTTTTTCTCACTTATTTTGCTTACACTGCGAATGCAGTAAAAACTCTTGAAATAGAAGCCAAAAAATTGTTGGAAACATTGCTTCAGAAAAAAAGATTCAAATAAATAGCTTAAGCCTGAGTTTCTTTTGAACTTGAACTTGAGTTGATGTAATGCAATGCTATGTTATATCAAATTTAGTATAGAGTGTGAAGCATTATATAACTTATATTTAAAATGTAGTTCCGTATGCATGAGTTGCCTGTACTAGTTTTAGCCTCGCGTCATCTCTGAAAGAAAAATTCCAAATATTTTTCAAATGTTTCACTACCACTTTTTATCCGTAAAATAACTAACTGTAAATCTTTTTAGATTAGATTTTATTTTTTCATTTAAAAAAACTCATAATTTTTTCGAATTTGAAGTCAAGGTTAAGAACTCGAGGGAAAGAGGAGTTTAAAATTATTTTTATTAAGAAAAAAAGGATAAGCAATTACCATAAAATTGTCAATTGGTTCCATACTTTAGACGCTGAGCTCGCGTGAACTTCACCCAATTTGCTGTAAAACTTGAAAACCGTTCAATCAATGAGTTTATGATAAAATAGATCGAATGCGATCATTATGGATATCCCCAACAATACTCATTTTTACGGTTGAAGGTCTTCGTGCTATTTATTGTGATTGCAATCATTGCAATCATTGCGTGATGCCTTCCATTGTTGTCGTTATTTATTTATATTATTAGTTGAGAAAAAGCAAATGCAATATATTTTAGGATTCATATAAACTTTTACATAATATTAAAATTTAACTCTTATAATAATAAGATTATGAAAAAGTCAATCAAATTATAGGTTTAGTTTAACTTTTTGCTAACTCACTGCTAACTCACTTCATCGATAATAATTTTCCAAAACTTAGCCTAAATATTAAAATTGAGGCAAATATTATTATTATATTTATTATTAGAAAAAGTTATCAAATCTATTAATGATATTTTGTTTGTTTAATTTGTAAATTTATTGTGACTAAAAAGTTTTTGTTTGAGTTCAATCAAACTATTAAAGTAATAAACTTCTCCTCAAATTCTAGTTCCGTAAACTTTTGTAGATTTCATTGAAGTCAAATTTGACAGTCTTTCAAAATGTTTGTATGTTAGGCAACCTTAAGCTTTGATGTACTAAAGAATGCTTATAATAATAATGATAATAATAATAATAATAATAATAAGCCGGCATTACCACTATTTGATCGTTCCTTTAATTGGCTGACTTATTGAATGTAAGCACTCATTGAAAAAATGTTTTCTGATTTATGAGTCGAGACAAGTTTCAATAAAATATATGATGAATAAACTTGTATTTCAATAAAACGATTAAATTTGCGGCCAATCCAAGAATTTTAATATCCATAACACATTTATTGAATGAAACATAATTTCTTGTTCATCATTTGAACTTTTTTAAGAATAGGATTCTGTATTTTTACATAGCTGTATAACTCCTTTCCAAGTTTGTAGACTATATTCTCAAACTTAATACTTAGAGATTCATTATTTTTCATGCATTAACATAAGTGAAGAAAAAAATAAACAAATATTGAAATAAGTTTTTGAAACAACTTAAATGTGAATTTTTTGATTTGTTCGGTTCTGCCAAAAATAAATTACTGTATATCTATTGAGACTACATCTTATTATGTTATCAAGTTTTATATAGTTTTAGTTTATCATCATATAAGAGATAGAAACAATACTGTACTCAATATGAATGAACTCTTATATTGATGTTCAGATATAAATTAAAATTAGGAAAAATTAATTAATAGTTCATTTTAAAATTGAATTCTTATTTGAAAATAATATAAATAATTAATGCATTATAAAGTTTAATGAAATGTTTTTATATTCAATTGAAATTTAGATAAAGACTTTCGTATTTTTATTAAGTGAATAGTAATTTTTGAAATAAAAATAATTTGTTTTTCTTCGATATACTTTTGAAATATTGAATCGCTAACCATTGCTTTTGTAAAATTTGATTCAGAGTTCGTTATCAGAATGCAAAGAAAATTCAATTTGGACTCAATTTATAATTTTTTAAGTAATAGTAAATCAGAAGAAAGAACCGAATACTTAAAATTCAATGTCAAGAAATAATGTTTTACTAGATTTTTAGCATTTATCTCATTCAAATTCATATTCAAGATTCGAAATTAAGATTAGGGTAATTGTAAAGATGAAAACAATTTACAGCAAACAAATTGAAGCAATAATGAAGTTTGCTTTAGATTTTGTTGTTTTTGCTTAACATTCATTGCAAACTTAAGTGGATTAGTGTTTGATCTTTCGTAAAATTCATAAGATTTTTCAAATATTAACCAATAAGACACACGACTAAGTCTTTAAATAATTATGTATTGGCCCACATTTACTCTATATTTACGGACCACCAATCCTTCCGATCTAATTGATATTGAAATACTGTTAAATATGGTTTCGCATCAATTGAATTACTCTTCCTCGAGGGCGAAAATAATATGGGAGACTATGTTCTTTAGAAAAGATATGTTAAAATCATTGCATTTTAACGAATATTCGCTTCAATGATTAAATAAGGCGATGCTTAGCATTTGCATTCAAAAATATAATTATATGCCATTACATTCTGTGAATCTCTTATATCTTAACAATTTTTCAATCATTGATTATTTTTCAAAGTCATTATACCTTTTAAATCATAAACATTATGTCACAAAAGTGTCTTTATATCCCATTAACTCATCAATTTTTTTTCGTTTACTCAACCTGTAAGGTTTGCCATCAGAATCGACATATTCTCAAACAACAGCTCAATTTACGAACTCTGGCTTTGTTCCTATTGCGAAACCATTAATATCAAAATTACCGGAAAGATATGATACACCAGCAAATGATTACCAACAGGTAGATCCGGGTCTTGAACTGTCAAGAATGGGTTATACAAATGGGGAATATGAATTTGCAACGGGTTTAGGGTTGACTAACAATAATTTAAGTCCATCCGTATATTCTTCTCAAACGGGACGTTCATTGATTAATAATCTTAAACAGGAAGCAGCGGTTGTCGCACAAGATTCAGCGGCTCAACAGTTGTACGATTTGCCGTCAATGACTGATAGGAGTTTGAGATATTCTGATAAATATAATAATTATCTTCAAGGAAACGGTGCGAATGAAGAATTTACGGTCAATTCACAAACCTCCGCAGAATCCAGTCGTCAAAACTTCTTGAAACAGTTGAGTAGTGACGTAGAAGTGGCGAAATTCCTTAAATCTGCAGCAACTGAACAAAATGAAGAGATAGTTTCACCCGAACAAACAGAATCAGCCGATACTGAACCAAATTATGGAGATAGAAATCAACAGCAAGAATATCAGCGCAACAAAATGCGTAAGCCTTCATATCAAGTCATGAGTGAAGAACAACAGATGTTCTCACCGGAAATCGCGAACCAAATCATGAAAAACTTTGCTCAACCATCAGATATTCAGACCAACTCGTTAAGTGAAAACCATCTTCAGCATTCGAGTCCATCTACAGAAAGTGAAATACAATCTCTGATCAACCAATTATTATCTTCAGCGAATTCTAATCCTTCTCATTACGACTCACAAAAATCTCATTCCGACTTATTAGCGAATTTGCAACAAGAATTTCAATCCTCAAATTTAGCGGATTTATCTAATTTCGGAACTTCTCATTTAGAAAACCCTCATTCCCTTTCACCTCTCAATGGTATACAAGGCTTTTCTCCCGCTACAGAAGGCGGACAATTGCCAGCACCTCACGGTTATAAACATGTGGGATATATAACTATTCCAGCCGGCAGTGCAAATGTGCCCAATATGTTGGGCACTCCAGCCGCTGGCCTTCCAATAATTCGTCCGATGCCATTGGTCTCAGGTTCACAATCAGCTCCGAATGCGATACCAAACCAAAGACTTCCGATTGGTATGAATCCACAAAAACACGTGCAATCATTTCAAGAACATGTAAAGAAACACAACGACCAAATGAAACAGGCATCAGAATCGAAGCCCAGGCGAACATTTCTTAGTCGATGGAATCCGTTAAATATGTTGAGGAGATTAAGGCAAAGACGTGAACGAAGACAGACAAATGATTTAATATCGCCCGGAGGGATGAATGATTTGCTTCCTATGTCAGGATATGGTTTTGGGGGTGGAGGATATGGAATGCCACCTCTAATGTCTGGAGGTATTTCAGGACTTGGAGGAATGTATGCCAGTATGAGTAACCCATCGCCTGTTTACGCTGGAATGGGTGGATATGGACCTCAAATGGGTCCCTATTCTGGATATGGAGGTTATCCCGGATATGGTTATGGATATGCGCCCACAAATTATGGTCAACAACAATCGGGTGGAAGTGAAGGCTCTAAAGGAGAGTCATCCGAGTCCTCGTCTTCAAGTAATTCTATGATGAGCGGCACTCCTTCTGATGGTAATTCACAAAGTTCTGGTCCAATGCCAATGATGATGCCATACAACCCAATGGGAGCTTATTCACCATTGGGACCAATGGCTATGGGATCGATGCCTATGCCCTATGGGTTTGCACCTCAACAACAATCATCATCATCATCATCGTCATCATCATCATCAACACAAGAACAGAGTGGTATGTCCCAATTGCCCGGTGGTATCAACTTATCAGATCTGCTTAAGGATGAAGAAGATGAGGAGCCCTCGAGATTCAGAAGATTCTTAAGTTATCTCAATCCTATGAATTTATTCCGTCGTTTTCGTGACCGAAACTCAACACAAAACGACGAAAGAAAAAGATTTGGAAGATTTAGAAGAGATATAAGTGATGAAAATGGCAGTAAATCTACTTTACATTTTCCAGAAAGCTATAGTGAAAATACTAGCGATGAATCAAATCCAAGAGCTTCAAGAGTCTTGTTTCTCAAGAGGTCTGGCAGAAAGTCTCGAATCAGATTTCCCAGAAATGATGGATCAGATGCTAATAATTACAACGAAACCAAAGATATTAACAATAATAAAGAGAAAAAAGATAAATTAGATTTGTCTGATTCTGGATTACATGCCCTCTCAGATAGTTCTGAGGAAAATAATGGGAGAGGTGGTCGATCGCGTTTCACTCACCGGCGCAGTCGAAGACCTAATGGTCAACAAAGAACTCATTTTTCAAACGATCGACAACTCGGATTAATGGGTAGCGGAAACTTTGAAGTAATACGTGGCGGAGCTTTTAAGCTCGAAGAGGCATCAGGTTCTCATCCATTAAGAGATGACGGATCGATATATGACGGCGAAAATAGTGGCAGTGTTTTCAGTGCTCTCGAAGACGAGTTTTTCGATTCAGCCAATCCTGAAGTTCTAGGATTTCAAGGGTTTAATGGTTTTGGTTCAATGTATAACTCATTATCAGCGAGTAATAAAATACCAAAACTAATGGCAGCCGATAAGAGAAGAGATTTGATCGGAAATATAGAGAACGCGGCCCTAACCACCACTGAATTGAAGGCCACTTCTTGAGAATAGATTTAAGTTTATAGTCATTTTCAAATTTTTCAATTTATACAAGAATTAAGAGAAGATTTCAAGTTTTCGAATTAAGTGTTTATGTCGTCAACAGAAAAAAATGTTTAAGTTTTCATTCATGTGTTCTTTAACTTAAATTTCAAATCGTTATTATTTTCAACCATAATATAAATAATAATAATGTAAAATAAATTAAAAGCTATTTTTAAATTTTGCGCCACAGAAAAGGTCCGATTCATGCAATCGATTGGATAATAAAGTTTGTGATTTGTTTTGTGAACCAATAGTATTATAGATGACAATAATATTTATAAATGTTTTGTGAATTTTGTATTTGTTTCGCAACTCTATTAATGTTTAATTAAATAATTGTTTAGTGCCAGTGATTGTCATCTATTTGTCTTCATTTTAATAACTCATTAGCTTTTCATCGATGCTATAGTTCTATAACTTTATTATTATTATAATTATTATTATTATCGCAAATCATTTAACCGCCCATTCATTTAATATTTCGCTTATTTTTTATATTATTTTATATTAAAATGTGATCAATAAATGTCTCCTATTTTTAAATATCGATAAAATATTTGTTTTATAAAAAGAGTTAATTCATTGTTATTATTATTGATAAAAGTTTTGGTTTTTTTCATAAAATATTTTGAATTTTTAAGAAATTTAAGTTTATTTTCGACAATAAGAATAACTTTTTTTCGTTACTTTTATTTGAAATGTGCGTCAAATTTGTCTTTAAATAAAAATAAAAAAAATTTAAATAAAATAATAGTTTTGTTTAATTATGAGTAAAGTTAAAGAGAAAGTCATTCAATCAGTAGTTTTAGGCGATAGTAATCATTGGTTTGACAACTATTTCAAAATATGTCGAATGACCGATGAGTCAAATGGTCTTTATTTGGATATTCTTAAGGACTTATGTAATGATTATATTAGTGATAATGTTGTCATTCATTTGTTAGCGATTATCGAACAAATGGTTCCGCTTTTCAATGATTCGGATGAGTATGTCTTCAATCATATTATTTTTTAACTTTTTGACAGTCATTAAAGCAATTAACTTAACGTAAATTATATTTAAATATTTGGCAATCAATTCATTTCATATATGATATGATGTGATATTTGTCTCAAATTTTGGGTCAAACAATTTAAATAATGACCACTTTTTATATGATATTTGACTTATAAATAAATATCTGATGTTTTAACTCAAGAGTCATTAAATAATATTAACTAATATTTAATTTGAAACAAAAATTTTGAATTTTTGCCGAAATTTTTTTCGAGAATTATTTTCAAGTTTGATTTGTTTTAATGATTTTGAACCCAAAAAACTTATGCATAATTTGATTTTTCAAACTTATTATATATTCAAAATTAATAATATCTATAAGTATTTGATTGAATGCAATTCTTAGAGGAAAAAAATCTAAACTCAATGCAAAATAACATTTTTACTAAAAATATTTCAAAATTTACAAAATCAAAAAAATTGTTTCAAAAACAAATTAGTCTTTAAGAGCTCGCAATCATTTTCTTAAAAAAAAGAAGAAAATATCAGCAAATATTTGAACTTTTTTTTAATGTAAATATGATTTGACATATATTCTCAAAAATAAATGCATAAAATTGATTACTTCAATAATGTTCTAATTATTGAATATTGTATTAGTTCTATAGTAATGAACTGATTCTTTACTAAAATAGAGTTATCAGAATTGGTCTGCGCTCACGACGGATTCATTACATTATTACATGTTTTGATAATTTGACAATAATTTAATCATTAAATAGTTTTGCACTAATAAACATAACTGAACGCTAATTCAAGAGTTTTATCACTCTTTCAGAACATAATTAACTAATCGGAAGTTGAGTTCTTTATTAGTTTAGTTTATTTTATGTTAATCTAAAATAAATTAATTCGTATCTAATTTGTATCTTTTATGTTATTGTTAGAGTTGAGCAAACAGTGGGTTCATTGATCAACATTTATAGCTCTTCTACTAAAAGTGATCGAATTCGTCAAAAATATTTATACACAACAACTGTTATAATTACATACTTTAACGATATGGTAAAGTAAATGATTATTGAAATTATTTAAATTTATGTAAATTACTATTCGCTTGTTATGCGAAAAAGGATTATTTGATCGTTCCATTTGTTTTAAAACCACTTAATAATTGGTTTACTTTGAATCTAATTTTTCTCACTCAACTGAACTTTATTTTTTGATATTCAGGCAGAAAGTAATTCAAGTTTGAAACAACTTTTTGATAGTGTTATTCAACTGTTAATTAAAAGTGCGCAAAAGCCTAAAACCGTTATTGGTTTCGCTTCAGTTGAATGCTTGAAAGAAATCGGGAGCACAACACCTGTAAGTGATATCATTATTCTATTGATTACTTTAAATTTGACTTCAAATTTGAGCTCAACTTTTTAATGTAATAAAAAAAATTGCTTTACAGAAATTGCTTGAAGACGTCTATGAAAAACATCAATTGAAGAACAATCAGACGCTTATATTGAGTTCATTGTTAACTAATCACAAAATTAGTGACGAAGATATTAAAAATATAATCATTGAATTACCCAATTTAAAACATTTCGAGTTATATCATGTGTTGACTCAATTATTTTCTGCGATTCAAAGTCAAAAATACCGAGACATCATTTCGCCCATGATTTTCAAACCATTTTTAAAAGAATTTACAATTAGTTGTGAAATTCACAATTTCCATTTAGCTCTTCAATTACTTTTATCATTTGGTTTAGAATTATTTTCCACATTAGAAGAACAAAAACTTTTAAAACAATTAACAATAGTCGCAACTCATCCATCATTAACAATAGCTCATCGTTTACTAGCTCTTGACTACACTAAAAGTATTGTTGAACTCTTAAAGCCTGCAATCATTGATCATTCTTCTATTGAAATCACATCATTCGATGGACCCGACACTCAAGAGAAAAAATTAACAATTCTTAATAAGACATCAATCGATAATCAAAACTTATTGTATTGCTTAAAACCTCTCGAAAGTCTTAGTCTGAGAAATAACATAAGAGCCACAAATGCCTTCTATCGAGTTGTTTATGATTTCTTAAATGAACGCAAGGATATGACTTCCCATTTAGAAGATATTTTGGTTTCTCTTATGTTCTCTTCTCCTGATCCACATATAAGACGCTCTATATCTTTACTCAACTGTTTTCAAGATTTAGCGAAAGGAACTTCTCATAAATTAATTGAAAAGTTATTCAAACTCTCAGAAACGGATACTTTTAAAAACTTGACTGAATTGAAAGAATTTCTTCACGCTTTTGAATGGATTTTTAAGCAAAAAAATTTAGATTTAAAGGAAGACCAAATCGTATACTTATTAAAATTGATTAATAATAATAGCAGAAGATGGCTTCAATCGAGTCCTCAAACATTGACTTGTTGTACAGCTGTATTGCATTATCAAAATATTAGTAATTCTGTCAGAGAAGTTCTTTTATCAATCCTGGAATGGCTGATGAATGAAAGAAAGAATGATCTTTCGATCACTAGTTTGGCACAGATTTATATTTTAGCTTTGAATACATTACAAGACGACGAAAACATTAAAAAAGTATTCAATTTTGATGATGAGTCTGGTTTTGACCTACAAATTATCAAAGATTTAACGAAAGAAATTCCTTTGAATATCAAACGCATTTCAAACTCTGAAAATTTCGGAAAATTATTAAATTTATCGAAAACTCCTTTACAATTAAATCTTTCGTTCGAAATAAGTATTTCTAATGAATTTAAACAACAATTTGATCGAATTTTTGCTGTTGTTTTGTTTTTCGATTCATTGGACGGATTTATTCACGAAGAGTTTGAAATTCCAATATTAAATAGAGATGAATGTCAAACAGTTAGACTTCAGTTGTCTTCACGAATCGACAGACCGTTTACTTTCAAAATTTCTGCAAATTTTAATGATATGAATGGAACGAACTATAAGTGCGATTCTATCCAAAACGAAGAAATAACTCTAAAGGATATTTTACTTCCAGTAGATATTAATAACGAACAGTTTTATGAATTGTGTGATTCCGTTATGAAACACGAAGAATCGATGCAAACAGTGCTATGCGTTCGAGAATTTAAAGACATTGAGACCTTTATATCTCATTTCGAATGGTTGTCGCAGTTTGTCATAAAGGGCACAAATAATTTTGTTTGTGCGCTAACACCAGACAGACTATTATTAGGAACTATCAAAATAGTCAACAATTTTATAAATTTATTTCTCATAACTAATAATTATGAATTACTTCCGAGTCTTTACAATGAATTTATAGGTTTACCAAAAATTTTATAAAAACTAATTAAGAGAACAATGAAATAAATAAATCGAATCAGTTTTGGTCTAAAAAGAGTTGACAATTATTTGAGAGCAAACATTTTGACGGGATATAAGCCTTTCGGCATTTTGTATTGTTTTCGTTGAGCCAAAAGAGTAAGACCTGCTTTCTTGAAGATTTCCAGAAAGAGCCAATTGGGTCGAGTCACTGAACTGTCTTTCATGTCGTCGTCACAATCATCAGAAGAGGTAGTGTTGTCTTTGACTATAATGATTCCATTGGGCTCTTTGAGAGCTGTGGAGCATCTCTTGAGGAAAGTGACGAAGTCTTCGTCAGTGAGATGTCCGGTAACCCATTGGCACCAAATGCAGTCATACTTTATATTTGGCTCAGGAATGAATGACTGCAAACCTGTGTTTATCAAATTTCCGATTCGTTTATAGCTTTGTTCTCCCAAATAGTTTTTGGTCTCCAATAAAAACTTATTGTTTTGTTCCAAAAGATCCACAAAATCGAAATATTTTAATAATAAATGTTTAGTAACTCTTCCAATGCCTTCACAATTAATTTGATTCAAAGTTAATTTAATTTAATTATATTTTAAGTCAATTATTCAATACCTGAACCACAATCCAAAGCACGCGTCGATTCTTCGGTTTGAATGCAATTATTTTTCTTTTTATGAAAACTTTCATTCTTTTGGTCAATAGTTTGGAAATAATTATTTAAGAAACGATTCGATGCTTTGATATCAACTGAAGTTATTTGAGTGAATCCTCCGAGCATTCCATCGACTGTGGGCTCGATTTCATTCCAATAACACTTTCCTTTTGTATAAAATTCTTCATCGAATTTAATTTTTGATCCATTGATTGACATTTTTTGCAATTAACGGAAAGACAAAGACAATAAGCGCAAAACACGTGACAAATAATGCAAAACCTTTTGATAACAATATTCTATTAATAGTTCGGTCACTCTTTTCAAGATTGTAAACAAAATTCAAATTAATTTTCATAAATATTGTTATTTCACAAACTTTGTTGACTTTAATAAATGTTTATTCAATGACTAATCCATAATTCGTATACATATAAATAGGTCCAAATCTTTGCACTCAAAACAGGTTTTGAAGTTTTTATTTTTGTTTTTGACTCAAAACTTTTGATGATTTGATTCTAAAGATTATAAATTTAATTATTATTTTTTTAAACTTAAATTTCTATTTAATTTCATATAATTAGATAATAAACAAAAATTTTTCATTTTAATAATTAATCTAATTTTTAAAAAACTTTTTTTTGATTATAATTATAAGAAAATAAGACAATAACAAAATTAATGAAATTTTGTCAATAGTTATTCTGAGAGTAAACCAAATAAATGGAAAGAAAGACAAAAACTTTTATTTATTTAATTATAAAGCAATCATTAAATCAATCAATAGATTAGTTATTATTTCAATTGAAAGTTTAGTTCTTGTGCGAAAAATAAGTGAAAAACTAACATATTTTCAATCAATGACTAAATATTCTTATATTTGACTCAACTTTTGACCAAAAATTATTTTCTTTAATATAATCTTAAAATTTATTCATTAAAAATAGTTGTTATTAATTAATAATTAAATTATTGAATATTAAGTCTTTTATAATTATTAGAAACAAAAGAATACAATGAGAACAATGTTTTTTCGCATTAATTCAGTTCTAATTATTATTGTTTTTTCGTTCTATTTAAAAATTTATTCATAAAATTCATAAGTAATTAGAAAATTTCAATTCAATTGAAAGCTTAGGTTTTAATGTATTTGAATTATTGCGTAATAAATAAATAATTGATGTGCAGTTAGAGCCAAAACACTTATAAAAATACATTGAAATTAAATAAAAAACAAGTCATTATTAATGTTTAGTCCCTTTTGAGGCTATGAAAAAAAAGTTAGCGATTGTTCGATAGCTCTCTCGAAATGTATGAAATGTATGACTGTATGACTGGAGTGCAGCTCAAAATCATTTTTATTAAGGGGTCGGCCATCAGAAAGCGATGACTATAATTGTGTTTCTCATCGACACGAGTGGGTCTATGAACCAGAGGACACACTTTGGAGCCAGACCTACACTCTTAGATGTGGCCAAAGATGCGGTCGAAAAGTTTTTAAAGGTATGAATGCGATAAACAAATGAATTTATTTTTTAAAAATTATTAAATGAGTGACACTATTGGGACGCCCTATATATCGATGAGTCGCCATTTAAAGTGATAGCAAAGCGTTATATTCACTCTCACTGTTATTGCTTTAGTTTACATTTATTTAATTAGATGTCACACTGAGAAACATCAACTTATTTTTACCTTTTATTCTAACTTTTAATTATAAATATTTTCTTAATTAAACTCTAATTGATTTGAAAACAATTATTTAAACTTTCGCTTAAATTGAAGCTTTTTTACTAATTTATGGCAATAGTTTTAATACTGTACTCAATGAATATTAAGTCATTTAAATTATTAACACCAGAATTAAATTTATATAACTATAAGTAATTTATCTTTTTATTATTGATAACTATCAAAATTGAATACAATTTTATAATAAATTTGACTGAAATTGATTAACAGCTCCGACAACGCGATGCCGCGAGTCGTGGTGATCGATATATGTTATTAACATTTGAAGACTCGCCAAATAATGTGAAAGTAAGTATTGATTGAGTCAATCGCATGACAATTCAGTTTTAGATTAACTTATGATTTAATGTCTTTTTGAAAGGCCGGTTGGAAAGAGAGTCACGTCGTCTTCATGAACGAATTGAAGAACTTATCAGCAACAGGAATGACAACATTAGGTCCAGCGCTTAAGAACGCATTTGACCTATTGAATATAAACCGAATGCAAACGGGTATCGATACCTACGGTCAGGGCAGGTGTCCCTTCTTTCTCGAACCATCCGTTATTATAGTAATAACAGACGGCGCGAAAATGAGCAATACTTCTGGTGTTCAAGAAGAACTCAATCTACCAATGCATTCATCAGTCCCGGGCTCGGAATTGACAAAAGAACCGTTTCGTTGGGATCAAAGACTCTTTTCAATTGTGTTACGATTAACGGGAACTTATAATTCGCCAAATGATAACATCAATTCTTTAAATAACAACTTCTTAGTGCCTTCGGACGAGTCACCAATCAATGCAATGTGTGACGTGACAGGAGGTGAGTCTTGAGCTATCAATTAATCTATTCAGTTGAAGAATAAACTCATGCCTTTAGGGACGACAATGACGTCCCAAATGTGAGCTCACACTTTGGCCCACAATTATGTGAATAAAGGTATTCAAATGTCTTTAATTTTCTATTGAAAATTATGTGGTACTGGTTTGTATTGGAATCTATTGCATACCTTTTTGTCATAGCCGTACGTATGGCTAATAATTCACATTAAATTAATATTTTGAATATCATTTAACATTTATATGTTTTTTCGCTTTAATTAATTTCATAATAAATGTAAATTTTCAGGTCGTTCTTATTGTGTGACATCTCAAAGAACATTAATGGCAAGTCTGGATCAACTCATCCAAAGAATACATGGAGGAGTTGTGATCAATTTTGAAAAGGTTGGACCCGATCCGCCTGTGATAATACCCAATGAAGACGAACTTCAAAATAATAGTGAATCAAATAAAGAATCGTTTGTCTCAAATTCGATGAACGGACTCATAAATAGTAACAACAATAATAATAGTAATAATTTAAGTAATAGTAATAATAATATAAATATAAATGATATTCCCTGTGGCACAAAGGCCTGGCACAGCACTAGAAAATTGATTTATGTTCAAAGATCTGCACAAAAAGGTTATTCAGTTGGCCATTGGCCAATACCTGAATCTTTTTGGCCTGATTTGAGTTGTCCTTCATTACAGCCGCGAACAGCACATCCTATCGTCAAATTCACGTGCGCTAACTCTGAGCCCGCAGTCATCGAAAATCTTCCATTTGATAAATACGAATTAGAACCGAGTCCTTTGACTCAATTCATATTATCCCGAAAACAGCCTTCGGTCGCATGGCAGGTCTATGTGAGCAATAGTCACAAGAATAGTGAATTAGGTTTACCTTTCGGTTATTTAAAAGCGAGTACAACTCTGACGTGTGTCAATCTGTTTGTGTTGCCCTACAATTACCCGATATTACTGCCACTTCTTGAAGATCTATTTAAAGTACATCAGGGAAAGCCTACCAGAGAATGGAAGGTTCAGTTCGATAATTATCTTAAAATAATGCCACTCTATTACGCGTCACCATTAAAGCGAGCACTTCAGCGAATGGGAGCTCCAAATCTAGTGCCCGACAATATGGAGAACTGTCTCAGTTATCCTGTACTTAATTATTTGAAAAGACTTAAAAATACAGCAAAAGCTGAATATGAAAAACTAGTCGCTTCTGTTGGAACGGCAAAACCACAAGTAATTTGCGAAGGCGTTCGAGTCTTGAATAATGCCAGTAATATGAGAAAAATCAGTGAACACGGGTTTTGTTCTAATCCTTTACTGTCACAGCGATTCGCAAATCTTAAAAATGAATTAAACGAATTTTCCGGTTTTGTAATCAGGTTTAGAAACAATCATTTAGTTGGGTCTAAAACTCAGTGCTATCGAAATGCTTATGACATCAGTCGACACGAATTATTGGATCAAATATTTCGAATGCGGACCAATTTTTTGCAAAAATACACCTCTTCTATCAGATATCAAGATGAAGACCAAATTCATAGCTTACCAATCAGTCAAATGGGTAATTATCAGGAATACCTCAAACGCATGCCATTGCCTTTACGGGAATTAGAGTCCATTCCTGTTCGACAACATATGTTCGGAAACCCATTCAAGATAGACAAACGAGGAATGATGATGATTGACGAGGCGGACATTGATCTGGTCGGCAATGGTAGTGGCGGCTCATCTCCTGTTAGAGTAAATAAACGTTCCGCGAACGATATTTATTTGGGTGGCCCTAAACCAAAACGAAAACCCGGACCATTACCTAAAGATTTTCCGCTACAAAGGCCTTGCAGTCCTAGTCCACCGCCAGCTTCGCCTTTACCACAGCCTCTTTCGCCTTTATCACCACCTCTATCGCCAATTTTGACGAATCCATTGCCATCTTCTTCACTACAAACCACAACGCCTTCACTCAAAGAAACTGTGAAAAGTGTCGCAAACGGCAATTTGAGTGCTGCGCGGAATAAGGACTTGACTTCACAAATAGTTCCAAATAATTTGTTGACTAATAGTGAAACTTCAAAAGTAGTGATAATACCGCCTAAAACTTGGGCCAAAGATTTGGCTCCGGAAAGAACTAATTCGCTATTGATTCCAAATTCATCACAACTTTCAAATACAGTTTGTGTCCCTAATGAACAGACTATTGACAGTGAAGTCAAATTAAATAATCACATCGACAGAGAAAACGAAATTGAATTAATAAGTGAATTGACGCCTAAACCTGAAGTAGAATTTTCGAGTATTAATAATTTGAATGTAAACAATAGTTCAATATCGGTGCGAAACGTCAATTCAAGAACTAATGCTCCGACTTATATGCCGGTCAACGGAAGAATTGTTAATTCAGACTCATCTCAATCATCAACTCTTACCAATCATGTCGATCATAATGGAACTGATAATAACTTAAATAATAAAAGATTTCAATTCACTGCAGAAGAATTTGAGCTTAAGAGATATCTATTCAAATTAGTTCGAAAACCTGGAAGAAGTGAGTCTTATATTATGTTGTCTTCAACTTATTTACTCATTTGTTTTTTGTTCTCAATTCGATTAATTATTATTTTTCTCTATTTTTTCAAAAATTTAGATTTTGATGAACTGTTGCGTGAATTATCTCATATAAAGGGCTCACTCGGAGATTATTTATTACAAGAGGTAATCGCAGAAGCGAATAGATTCAAAAGAAAGTCACTCATACAAGTCTTGTCGACTCAATTCGGGCGATCACATGATATTTCTGGTTTGGAGACTTTACGCGCTGATTAAAAATCGGTTTTTTCTTCAAACTAAATAAAAAAACTCCTTTTTTTGAATAAAATGCCCGAAAAAATACAAATACGTATAATTTATTGTAATCATAAAACTCAGTGACATTTCTCTATTGGGCACTAAATTTTAATTTAAAAGCAATCTGTGATTTATCGACTTGTATACTAAACATTAGTTAAATATTAATTATTATTATTAAAAAATTAAATTATGTTTAATAAGTTTCATTGTAATAAAAGCCATTCCTTTCAATTGCATAAATTTTTCTGATTATTATAATTATATTTTTCATATATGAAACAAAAACTATTTAAAAAACTGACATCAAATTTCGCTTAAATCAATGAACTTCAATTCTAAAAAGCTCTAAATTTATACAATATTGAAATTCATTGTTACAAAATTATTTTTCATAAAATAATGTTTAGGCAGTGCTGAAAAATTCAAATTTGATTAGAGTATACAAAAAAATTTCTCCCTTTACGAGTACATTGACTTTTCATACCTGACATATTGATTAATCGTTAATTGAATTCTGCATTTATTAGCATAAACTCAGATTTTCCATTAATAGCATCTTCTAATGTGGAAAAAAGTACTCAAACGTTAGAAATTCCGGTTTTTGAGCGCAATGTAATGAACATTAATGACATGTATTGAGTCAAACATCAAAATTCTTAAGTCTTTTATCATTAACTATAATAAGCATTATATGAAAATCATTATTTGGGTTAAACTTATTATTGATTAAAAGTGACAGTGATTTCAATTCTTCAAAAATTTCATTGATTTGATTTTAAAATAAATATTTTGATCTGTTTTCATCAAAATGTTTAGTATAATTAAAGTTATTCTATTATTTGTTCATAATATAAACCTGAGTGAGGTTTAAATAAAAGTTCTTTTAGTTCATTAATTTTTATTGAAAGCAAAGTTCTATTCTTAAAAATCCAGTTCTAAGAGTAGTCCATTCCTTAAGTACAAATTTTAATTGCAAAAAAAGTATATAAAAGAAGATCAATCGGTTCACGACTTTCAGTTGGCGAATATTAACTTTAGATATGGTCTGAAACTCTCATTAAAAATAAGAACCTTATTATCACGTTTTAAAGTTTAAGGTTAAGCTAAATTATAGAAGGATTTTATCAACTTATATAGCATTGCGTATACAGAACTTAATCACTGACTCGCTTAATATATGTCGTTCACACTTTTCACTTTATCCTAAAATTAAACCATAGAATGTTTTTTAAAAGATCGAACAAAGATATAATAAGAATGGATCGAAGTTATAATTCAGATATTTAGGAACTCGAATAATATTTCAATAAAATAAATATTCCCTTTGCTCGCAATTGTTTAATCAATTTATTTGATATCAGTTCTTCTATTGTTTTTGATCTCATCGTTTTGAGGAAATATTATATATTTTTTCGATTCGAAGAATAAAGTGTGGAATAATGATTACAATTTGTAACTAAAAATTTAAAATCATGAAATTGTTTTAAGGCTTTTATCAAAGACTGACTACAAACTAAGTTACTTACTGTTGAAAAAC
>JAQIWZ010000233.1:0-24149 GCA_034697245.1 Malaconothrus monodactylus | reverse complement strand
AACTAATTTAATGTAAATTAATTGCAACAAAATAAGAATAATCTAGAGATAACTTCTGATTCCAATGGATTTATTAATTGGATATTAAGAAAAAGTTGACACAAAATTTTCTATTGATTAAAATTTGATTATTATTTACTTCTCGGATTGGCATTAGTTTGCGCTCGCGCAACTGTATATTCTGAATAAGATATGAATCCATCGTTGTCTTTATCGTAAACTTGTAGAAGTTGATCAATAGTTTCTGAAATTCAAAAGAATGCTATTTAAAATCACATTTCGTTTGAAAACATTATTTTAGGATTTTATTAAAGATAATGCAATGAAAAAGTTAAAAACAAATCATTTTCTTATTTAGCTTTTTCTTGATCTATACTTAGTTTCGCAAAATTTGATGGAATGGTTATCAAGAAATTTACAGATAATCTGAAAATTTCAATCATTAGATTGTTATTCATAAAGTTTGATAATATCTGAATTCACTAAAACTTCTTAGAAAAAATTGGTATAGCTCAAGATATTCTTCTTGAGCTAAGTACTCGGTAGTGGCGCCGACACTATTTTTCATTTGCAATTGATAACTGAGATTTTGGTGAACACAAACGGAAACAATCAATAAGTTATTTAATTCAAAGAAATGCAACAAATCTTAAGACCAAATTAAATTAACACAAAACATCTCAAATTTTTAATACAACTGCATTTCTGTAGAATATTCTGTAAAATAGTGGGGGAATCGATACTTTCAAAAGATTGTGATATTCTTTTCTAAAACTAAAGTTGTTGGAGTCGAACCGAACCGAACTGAACCGCGGATATCCGCAGTTCAATTCGTGATTTTCTGAAAATTGCGATTCGGATCGGATCGTAGGTCTGCGGATCGCGGATTTCCGCAAAGAACCTCAATTCATTAAATATGATTCAAAACTGAATTCAATAACCAAATAATAGTTTACAGCTATTCCTTTTAAAATAAAACTGATTGAAACTTATTTTAAAACCAATTTTTAGTTTGAATTAATGTTCAATATAATGATTGTAATTATTGACTTAATTCTTTTGATTTGATGTAAATTTTTAATTTGCAGTTATCCGCGGATATCCGCGGTTCGGTTCGGTTCTGATATGGGTAAGCAGTTCGCGGATCGGTTCGGATCGAGGGTTAGCGGATAGCGGTTCGGTTTGGTTCGCCTTTTTCTCTGTTCAAACAGCTATATCTAAAACTTCGATGCGAGTTAAATAAAAGACAATGTAGTTTTAAATTTTAAAATTGATATTTTCTTACTGGAGTCCTGATCAAACTTTTCATTCCATCGAATTTGACTTCTGAATCTTTCTCTCATGCGATAGAATTCCATTGGGTCCTCTTGTTCTTCAGTATCAGATGCCGGATGCTATAATTTGAATTCAATTTATAAATAGATTTCAATTTTGATAAATAAAAGTTCATTTGTGTTTAGTTTGAATTGAAAAAAAATCTATAACTTATGCATTTCTGTAAATAATATTGTGATTAAACAATATAACATTCAATGCTACGGATGCTTAATAGTATTTCTGCACAAAAGGTTTACCAAATTTGGATTAACCTCAAAGATGTAATCGCTCACATATACAAAATTAAAAATCTTTTAAGTTTAATTTGAATTTAAATTTATTTATATTGACCTTTTGATCATGAAAAGAATGTATTTTTGTTATAGTGAGTTTAACTTAAAGTTGATTAAATCACACAAAAATATACTGAAAATTTATCTAAAATAAAAATGTTATGAAATTGAGTTGCAGTGATATTTAATTTAAAATTGAATTAAACCAAAACAAAAAAAAATTTTTTTAATGATCTCAATAAAAATAGATACCATTCGGCCCGAGCCCTGGGGAGCCGCCGTTGTTGTTTCTTCTTTAGATTTCAATGAATTTTCATCAATAGCGTGATTGAGTGCAGTCAATATTTCTAATCCATCAAGTAATAGATTATGATCGAAGTCATGCATTTGAAAATAATAGAAATCAAGTTCTTTATCACTTGTTTTATTGTCGAGTTCAATGTGATAGTAATCTTTCACATCTTCTTTAATATGCCTTTGAATTAAATAAAAATATTTTACTCTCACTTTCAAATAATAGTAATTTACTCGAAACTTACTCAAGATTTGGGTCAAAAAATCCTTGTGAGCCCTCATGATTGCCCTCATGCGTAAAGCCAAAAATAATAAAATTTGCAAAAATTAAATAAATTAAGTTTAAATTTATTTTTGAGAACATTTTCTGAATAAAAATTAATACAAAGGCAAATTTAATGATCAAACATATGTTGAAGCTTTAAAAAAAATATATATATTATATAAAAAATCTCATTGAATTACAAAATGAATAGTTTTAAATACAATATTAGAAGAAACGTTATAAATAAATGTAGTCATTGAAAAGATAACATGTGTTCGTTATCAGTTAAAACCATTGCGCTTATTATCAATTTCCAACTGGCAATCAATCAAAAACAATGTCTGTTAAGGTGTTCTTCTTTTCTAACTTAAACTTTATCTCAAAGTTATTGCGTTCAAGTTCTATGAATTGATCGTCATTTAAGTACTTAATTAACTTTTGAATTGACCAAAAATTCAAACAAATTCAATTAAAATGCTATCATTTATGATAAGGCTTTTAGAAAACAAGTCATAAATCCATTCCTGTATTTGAAGGAGTTTTGAGTTTGAATTCTTGTTTCAAATCAGGCAATTGAGTCCTTGTGTGCCAAACAAGAATTTGCGTACAATTATTAGCTTTAGGTTCGAGTTCATCAATACTATTGACTATACTTTTAAGAAGATGTGTTTCTTGATATCCACGATTCACTCTCAAAGAGAAAGAAGCGTTTGGATTGTCGAGTATTAGTTTGATATTAATGGCAAAGCCGGACATATCTATCGGAAACTTTCTCTCCTTTTTCCACATTGTATTCCAATCGACAACTTTTCCATTTCTAACCACAGGCTTCTCGACAATGAGACCACCGACAATACCGACGGGCCAGACCGACACTCGAGTCGTGAAACGCATTTCATCGAATAGTCTCAAGTCATAAGTGTTGTCGTCGTCGGCGAAATACAAAACTCCGTTTCTGTCAATACTATTAGCATTATTTCTGATCCAATTTAAGGCTTCGTTTCTTTGGAGAACTCCTCTAGGCTTTAGCCAATTGGGATCCGTTGACTTCATCTTAAACTGTTCGGGAGTTCCCACATTGAGGTGAGTGTACGACAAGTGGCCATAAGTTTGGATTTGATTCAAAAAATTTGTCACTGTTTTAGTCTTATGTTTGGAGTCTTCGACAAGAATCCAATGAATATTCTTTAGTAATAGTAAAGTATGTGATAATCGAATTAATTCCGGTCTTTGGACTAATCGATCGAAAGTTGGAGTTATTATATAAATGACGGGTAGGTCTGGACTCGACTTCCGGTCGCAATCGTTGGCAACTACTTTGTTGTCATTAAAACATACTATAAATTAGAGATTAATTAATAATTATTAATAAACAATTCAAAACAGTTATAATTTAAATGTATTTAAGACTCACTTGAATTAAATATTATTATCAAAAGTAATGTAAATATTATGAAAACAGAAAAAATTAAAATAATTTTCAGTTTAAATCTCATAAAAAATTTTCAAACTTTTCAATTGATAACAAAAAAACAAATTTTTAAAAAATTGATTCAATAATAAGCAAAACATTGAATGAAACAAAATATAAAATAAGATAAAAAGATGTCACTAACGGTTATGGTATATCCATGAATGAATTGAACGATAGAACCGGTTCGACAAGAAGTACATACAGTTTAGGGCAGTGTCTGTGCTTCACATCTGCTCTTCATTCAAACCAATGCTTTACTCAATGAGTTTGAATGTGAAAAGAGGACCAAAAACGAAGTCAACCATAGATTCGTCTAAAGCAAAGCAAAAGATTGCTTAAGGCTTGAACTGCAATGCAATGGCAGTGAATATGCATTGAAGGTATGCTTAACTCTAAGTTTGATTGAGTGAAAAATTGTCTTTTATGTTGTTGTACAACAAGTTTGCTCGAAATGCGATTTCTCTTATATTTTAGTGCCAGAAGAAGAGGTTTATTGTTTATGTAGTGCTTTAGTTGTTCTGCAAGTTTTAATGCTTCTTATCATGACCTAACCATAGACTTGCTTTCACTCTGATATTTGACAGTCAGGTGAATAACCGTTTTAATTGTCATAATTGTTATAAATTTCAAGACTATACCCAAAACTATATACGAAAAACTTTTGTTTCCAAAACTCAACTCAACGTTCAATTGAATTTGAATTTAAATTTATCTCAACTTGAATTCTGTTTTGAAGACAATAATAATTTGAAGCCATAGTAAATATTTGTGTTGTTCTTCAACTTTAAATGATTGTTAAGTCAAGTGTAACACGTATCGGATTATCTATAATGATAAAGACTATATCATCGAAATGAATGGAAGCTCAAGAACTACTACTTTCATGAAAAGTCCTTTAGTGACATGGGTATGAAAATTAACTATTCTATCACTAGCGCCTACCTCTCTGGTGCCTACCATTACTTACTGGTGTTTACTATTGCTAACAATCGCTTTGTCTTATTTTGAAACAAATTTTGATGGGATGGCAACCAATCCCTATCCAAACCTTTTCCCTATACTTTACTACCTGTGGTACACAATACGTGTCTAAAAACTATAACTTTAAATAATTATTGTCTTTTTCATGGGAACTATTGCTTTTATTACTCCTGTTCGAGTAGTTAGCCTGCAGGCATTTTTGTTGTGGGGAACCCAATGCTATTCACTTTCCTTTTTTAATTTACATGTCATAATAGAAATCCTCAAATCGAAAGCAATTCATATTTTCCTAACTTTTTATTCTAGTGTTGTTTCTCATTCAAATGGAAAACTGTTTTATTGTGTTTGAATTTAATTATGCTTTTATTAGATTTGCCGTTAATAAACAAAGCTATAAACAAGTTTATAGTCAATACTTTAAAACTTATATAAAGTTTTTTCCTCAATATTAATGTCTGAATTTTACCTTAAAATCAATATCAAATATACTGGTTTTCTGCAATAATTAAGTTTTAAAATTATTCATTTTGTATATATATTGAGCTTATTTTTGTAATCCTTTCAATTTAGTTTAGTGCTAATGGACTGACATTGCACTGAATTTAAGATCAAATATTTAGCAATCAGTCAATTTGAACTCAAGTTTTAAAGATTTTTATTTAAATTTGATGATAAATTTTGTTTTTTTTTGTCATCAATATTTATAATTCAATAAAAAGAACCAAATTTACAGTCTCTCAATTAAAGTTCAAGCGAGTGAAAAAAAGAAAAATTTTTTTTATCTAATCGTATGAATGAGTAGAACTGAATCAACAAAACAAAAATTTGCAAAAAATGTGCTTATTTTTCGTATTTTTTCATAAAAAATAATTCAAAAGTTGAATTTAAAATAAGATAATGGTTTGCATTAAATCTCAGGTCAACTTTCAAATAAATAGAGCCTTAAATATATATAAATCTTGTTATTTAGGACTAATTAACTGTTCTGTTAAAACGTAAACTCATTTATCTGTATATTAAATTTAAATTAATGATAAAAATCTATGAAATTTTAGCAAGTTTTACGCAATAATATTCAAATTTGCAATCATGAATGTGCACACAATTCTTTGCTGATTTTTCGTGACTAAGTTTTTGAATGACGTAAATGTATGCGAAATGCAGAGTCACTTATTTCACTATTTTATACAATATATCAATTACAAATTTAAATACAAAACAAAATCTTTTGAATTGTATAGAAAAATTTTTTTTTTTTCAACCGAAAAAAATTGTTCGAGAATTTATTCAATATTACAATCAAACCAAAATATAGGACAGGCTGAGCTCTTTTTAGTTAATAGAAGTTCGATAATTAATTACTATGAAAAAAGAAGTTGATATATTTCCATAAATTTAAAGTATATCAAATCGTTTGGTTTATTTAATATTATTTGAAGTCATACTTTTGAAATTGCTTTAAATTTAATTGAATGCGAAAATAGTGTGAAAACAGAATAGCTGTATAAACACAATATAGCTGTAAATCAATGGCAAAGAATTGTCAAAAATCGTGCTCCACTCCACCCACACATTTGATAGAGTCTTTTTAGTAGATTATTTTATCACATAATTAAAATCCCAATATAACTATAACTATATGGAAATAATATCCTGATAGACAGCAATATCTTCATAATAGTCTGAATCGTTGTTGAACGAGTGCTCATGACCTCTTTGCGTCCTATCAAATAATTCAAGATTTTATGTTCTATTTGGAGTACAAAAACCTTCTTAGAAAGTCGATTATCCTTGAAAAATGCTAAATAGTATGATACAAATCGATCGCTTAAATCATTTATATCTCTATCAAAATGGTCTAATTATTTGGATATTAATAAATGTATTCAATATAACTTTCGTAAATATATTATTATTTTTTATCTCAATATCAACTATAATATTGGGTTCAATCGCTTTATAACCAAAATGCGAGCTGTTTTTTAAATTGAAAAAAGTTGATAATCAATTTATTAGGTGAAAAGGCTTTTCTTCTGAAGTAATTAATCAAATATTGAGGCAAATATTAAGAATGAGATGTCATATTATGCTCTATTTACTAACACATCTTTTGCCCTAACATCACTTATTTCGGCTTTGGCTGAATTTAGTTTTTTTTCTCAAAGTTTTATTTGTTATGCCATTTCATGTATTCATGAAAATACAAATACAAATAATGCTCTTTTTTATCTTTACAAAAAATAACTTCTTTGAAATGTTTATAATAGTTATTATTGTATTACTAAATGTATTCTTGGAATAGATTTGAAATAAGTTTCTATTTGTGTGAACCATATTTTAGCTTTTATTTATGAAAATTTGTAGAAAAAACTAATTAAGTAAACCATTCAAAAAACTAGAAGTTCTTGAACTTGTAGTTTTGCTAAAAGTTATCGATAATACATGAATTACATCAATAGTATCCAAATTATTTTCCTTTACTTAAATGCCTTAAATTTTCTGATTTAATCCGAAAAAGAGTTACTTTTGTATTTTGAAGCTAGAAATTTAGTATTTGACGGAAAATAAGTTTTTTTTTCAGGGAAAGCAATTTAAAATTGTTTTGATAAAATCTAAACTAAATTCTGTTTTGAAAGTTTTAATGCTTAACTGTAATAAATCATATAAAAGTTAATTTCCTGTTTAGATTAAAGGTATATTTAAGAGATTCTTCCCTCTTAGCCTTTTGCTAAACTGATTCGTATAATCATTAATTTTATAATACGAATGTTATAAAAATAAAAATATTTATTGAAATAAGTCTTTTAATAAATACTTTTATTATATTGAAATATAAAATTTGAAACATTTTTATATGAGTTTGGCAATAATTTTAATATTTACTATAGAAAATATTTAATTGAAATTGAGATATCTTAACAGTAAGCACTAAATATTTCAAGTTAATTAAGTTCTTTTTCATGACACCGCTATTAAATTAAAGAATATTATTTCAATCAACCAATCTATTTGATCGTTTCCTTTAACTTTCAATATTGAAGGCATTATAGAAACAATTTTACGAATTATCTGATGGAATCTCGATCGTCAACTTGAAATCCGATCAATTAAAAGATTCCTTAAACATAAATTTTTATAAGCCTTTTATGTCAATAAATTAAGAGATTCTGAGATGTTTTTGAGTGAATTAATTTTTAAAGAATTTACTTTTTGGATAAAGTGATTTTTAATTATAGGGGATCTTCAATTTAATTACTAATCATAGAATGAAAAAAATATACACCATTTCAAATTTTGAGATTCAATTTTAATTATAATGTTGTGCAAACTTTTGACTAAATAAAACCAATCTAACCCTTAATTAAGGTCACACTTTGATTGCTAGTGGTTTTCATTCATGCTTTTAGTTAAGACATGAAATTCATTACAAGTACACAATTTAAGTATTAGCTTATGTTTCGCTTCACTGCTTGTGTTTGTCTTAATCTTCAAATAAGGTTAATCCTCAAATTTTATTTGAAATTTAATAAGTTGACGATACTATTACAGTATATTATAATAACTTAACCAATGATTTGTTGACTTTCTTATATTGCGATAGTTTCTTGTAAATTATTATAAGAAGACAAGTATTACTTTTTAGTTTTCTCATAATCATTGATTTTGATTTAGTGGAGCAGCTGTTTAGGGGATTAACTGTAATTCCAATTTTGAGTGTGATGGTTGTTTTACTAGAAGTTTAAACTCACGATCCAAGAAACCATACAAACCATACAAACCGTACTAACTTTTCCGTCATATCTCTCCTTATAGTCAATTATGCGCAGGTCTGACCCCACAGAAATATTTTAAACCATTTTTGTTCAGATTATTTGAAGGATTTAATGTTTCAAAATTGAAAAAATATTACTTTAACGTTCGAGAATAGCGCTGAAATAACCTAATTTTAATGATGGCTATACACACACTTCACCTAATAATTAAGTCAACATAATCTGCACACAAAGGAACAAATTTTTTTCTACCATTGAATGAATTCTCATTTAGATTTCTGCTCATTTATCAAATTATTTTGTTTCTTATATTTGATGGATTGAATCAATTTATATAATGGAAGCTTCAATGAAACATAAAAAGTAAAAATTAGCCTATAGTTAAAGTTGACAATTGAGAAAACTTTCATTTAAATCTTTATATATCGATTCTATTATACACTAAATTTTACAAATATTTCTATTTTCAAACAATCTTTGGCAATGAATCGCCAGCTTTTCAATGACAAGTAAACTTAAGTCTATAATTGATTGCTATTAGAAAAATTTTAAGCAAGAGTATAAACTTTGTTTGACTCGTCAACGGTTAAAATTTCTTCAGCTCTTATTTAATTTTACAAAGAGGTAACAAATCTTATAAAAAATATTATTTCATCTAAATCAATAAACTCATTTGAATACGATTTTTCAATTTAACTCAACAAAAATTTTTAAAATAATTTTCATAAACTTCTAAATTAAATGTTTGGATTAAACAAAACCAAATGAATTTTTCACATAATAACAATGTTCTCAACTTACTATTCGATTACTATTTATTAAATAAATAAAATATTTATAATAGTCTTGAACAAAAGATGTATTTAAAATTGCAATAGATTTGAAATCTTCATAAAATGTTACATTAATCAAAGCTCTATTTATTTTTCAGACACCATAAAGAAATAAAATATTACTCTCGACCAAAAAGCAGTTTTAAAAATTGATTCCAACATTATTTTCAAATAAAAAGGCTGACTATCTTTTGATATAAATGATTTTTGTGCCGAAAATAACGCCCAAAACACTAAACTTAATTGGGAAATATTTTTCTATATTGGAAACGAATTTAGATTCTAATAACAAACAAAACAAAAAATTATAATAAAATCTAATGTAGTTGGGGATGAGGGGTGAGGGGTATAGGATATATGATGGTGAATGTGTTGACGAAAGTGGTTATTATCATTATTTTTTCTAATTTATTTGATTGAGTCAGCACTTATTGTGAAGCACTTATTGTGAATTAGTATTGAAATATAGGTTTGGTTTGACTTATTATATTCAATACTTAATGACGTGATATGATTACTAATTTTTTCCCAACTCCTCTTTATTTTTCACTTCAGCTTTCACTCAATTTATGGAAAATAATTGTATTTCGGACAACACTCAATCTACTATTGTGTTTATACTTTCTTTTTTTCATATTTTCTTTAGTCATGAAAGTTATAATTTCAAAATGTATGCAACACTTTATAAGGAAAAACTTTTTTTCTGATTTTTAAAGTTTAAACCCATTGAAATTTGTTTTGTCATTAGAAAATCCATATTAAAAAAAATAAATGAGTCAAACATTTCCAAATGATTGTTCAGAATTAGCGCCAAATATCATTCTTATAATTGTATTGCATGTTCTCCTCATGTTTGTGCCTTAAGCTGCGAAAAAGTTTATTTATAAGTTGAGACAGTCTTAAAATTTATTTAAAGTTGTTTCAAATATTCTCATACAATGATAAATTTGTAAAACACTGCAAGTCTTAAGAGTAAAAGCCCTCAAAGCATTTTTTGCATGTTATTACCAATAGAATAGTTCACTGTTTTCACTACTTTTTTTAAAACCTTAATCTTATTTAAAACATTACTCCAAAGTTGTTAAATTCTTATCTAAATTATTTATCTTTGCTTTTGTAATACTAACATATTTACGAATTCGTTTTCTGTGTTAGTTATTATTCGAAGTGAATTATGAATTCAAACTTTGAATTTATACTATTTTTAGTAGTAATCCGACCGACCCTTTGGGGAAAGTTTAAATCAAATAAATTTAATTTTTAAATAAAGTTTGTTGAGTAATTACTAATTAGTTAAAAATATTTAAAGAAATCTCATAAACTTTTAGTTGAAAGAACTTAATTAAAAATTGTTACCTTATCATATGACGAAATATTTTCGAAACAATGGTTTCTCGAACAATAATTAAGTTTAATTAAAATCATTTTAAGAAAGAGAGCTTAAATTGAAAGATAAATAGTTCCTTATTATTGTTTTGTCAATACTCTTAAATTATTGTTAGTTATGATGTTTTCGATTTTGAAGAGTCTGTTTAGAGAGCTCTGTGTATAATATAATTTTTGATTGTCAGTTGAGATTTGTAATTATAGCTGCATTTCAAATTTAACTGCAATTTCATTGTCAAATAGTTTCGTTAAAGTTATAAAATTATTTCAAATGTGCGGTAAAACCGATTCGTATGATATCAAAAATTTTCGATTTTAATAATTCTAATTTTACGACTTAAAGATATGGCAGTTTCAAAATAGCTTGTCATTCATCCAGTCTTTCTGCTTGTTATAGACTAAAAAAAAGTCAGTATCGATCGACTTAAGAGTTATACGGGTGTAACAAAAGTTATTATATGCAATTCAAAAATGATAACTCTTGAAAACTATTGAATACTATTGCAAACTTTTGAAAAAAAATATTTATTGAATAGAGAAAAAATAAATGGGAATAAAGTGCAATAACATTCAATTTAATATAAGTTACTTTAGTTCGATAAGAATCTATTATTCGTTGGAATAATTTATTTTTAATTTAGTCGAAAGCTGAATAAAAGTTGAATAAAAACTTAAGTATGACGTATGTCTCAGAAATAACTTATTTAAAGCATATATTCAGCGCATTCAAACTTTCTGTTCAAAACTTATCTCAAACAATGTTGAATAACAACATGTTAAACATTATTTGCATATCAATATGACATCTCTTTTGTTATCAATAGTGTTATTACCTCTTTGAAAAAGGTTGGGCAAAGAATGAGCTTTATCTTATTTTAGGCAAATATGAAATATCGGAAACAATTCCATAAAATTGTTATTTATTTTTTTATTTGCTGTTCAAAACTGCAAATCATAGTTTTATATACAGTTAATGATTTGCGAACAATAAGATAAACAACTTTTGAGTATAAAATGAGAAAACTTTTTTGTGATTAATCTTATGTTCATTTAGTGCCGCAACCATTCTTACCCTTAAATTATTTTCTATCCTATCAGGTATATAATTATTGGTATTGCCCACTTAATAATAAAAAAATACCATTTTAAGCGAGTAATTGTTGAGTTAAGGCTATTATATTTGTGAAAAATGGCTAAAATGTCGTTTAACTAAATAGTATTTGAATTCTCGAACCAGGAAATAAACGACTATACGCTGGATTACCATTAATGACAGGCCATCAGATGACGGTCTGTTTCTGATATTATCCAAGTTTGACTATTCATAATGTTATGCCCGAGTGTCAGACTAAATAAGTTTTTTATAGGAGCAAAAATTATGTGTCATTTATTAACTCTTTAAAGATCAAGTGACGCCTCAATTATTTTTGTTTCATGTAATTTTCAATTTTCGATTTATTCAATATTGCATATATTTTTTGCATATATTTTTAAATTAAGGTCTAATATATATTTGGAAAATTTTAAACTTGTTAATTTGATTTTGGAAATAATTATTTGCATTAATATCACATAAATGTTGTACTTAAATAACTTTGAATCCAATTAAATTTTATCAAAAGTGTGGAAATTCTAGATTTTGTGCTTTAATCAAAATCTTGTTTATTTTAAAAAACTGTAACTAAATTAATTTAGAAATTGCATTTGCATTTAATCAAAAGACAATTATCATTTAATTAACATACATGTAGACTTTTACTAAAACTTATAGTTTGTCAATAATTATAAGCTTAGCTGTCCTTTTGAATTGACATTAAAAATGTCAACATTTTAATAATGAGTTTTGAACACTATATTTTTTTATTTCAAAATTTTTTTTATTTTTCTTTAATTATTCGTCAATTTTAAAGAAAAATTTCAGTGTATTTGAACTCATTCACACGTCAAGAATATAAATTCAATATAAATCTCACTTCTTTAATAATTTGATATTAAAAATGAAAGCCTTTTATTAATTTTTTAGCAATGAGAAAATTAAAACAGATATGAAATCAAATCAATATACAGGAAAATATCACTTTCATATAATAACATATTGTGTAACTACTATTTCAATAATTTATGTGAGTTTCAAGAAGTTTTTTCCGAGAATTTATTCTGAAGCAAGTTTTTAATTAAAATTTTTCATTTATAACTTTTTTGAATTTGCTTATTATTGTTGATTAAAATTATGAGAATCCAGTTTCTATACAAAGTAGTGCTGTTATTAACTTATATCGTGAACAAAAAATGCTGTTGTTGTTGAAAAAAAATACTTTATTAACACTTGTTTATTTTGAATAGAACTAATTTATCACTTTTTTGGGACAAATTGGGCTCAACTGTTTCCCAAATACGCACTTATTTTAAACTCGAGGAAATTTTTTCTAAGAAATAATTTGCTTTTATTGTGAGTTAAATACTTTTTTTTCTCGTTAAAAAAAGGAAGCAATAATTACGTGTAAGGCTTTAAATTTGTTAAATTCAGTTTAAAAATAGGCTTATCTTCCTTTTTTCAAAGTTAAAATTGACTTTAGTATGAACTCATGTTTAATAGCGTGTAAACTTTTATTTTAAGACCAAATTCGGTAGTTGTTTCAATCAATCATTAGCTTTCATTTATTTATATTAATTTATTTTCTTAAATTAAATGTCAACAATTTAAAATAGATATGCAATTATTAATTAAAATCTTTGGAAATTTCGGTTAATTACTTCACACTTGGACGAAAATAATTCTAAATATTATGAATTGAATGATTCAAATAATGTAAATCCACATTTTGAATGTATTTTTGTTGATTAGCTTGAATCGAACTGAGCCTTGGGCTCAATCTTTGAATTTGAAGCTCGGGCTGCGCTACTATCCGGCCTGAACTTTGTATTTAGAAACAGGTCCAAATCAAACTACAATCTCATCACACCTCAAAAAGTAGCTTAAATTAAAAGCAGTCTTAAATTTATTTCTTATTGTTAGCATAATTTATACATTATTTTCACGAGACTTTGATATCTTTGAATCTTTAATGGTTTTTGTAGCAGTTTTTTGTTACATTTGTTTCTTGCATAAGATATGATAATTATAGTTAAGAATTATTCACATCAACACAAAATAAATGAGAAGATAAACGGAAAAGACTTACCTGTAATTATTTGAAGAAAACATAAATCATAATCTTTAAAATGATTGTTAATTTATTGTATTTTTTGTTGGGCTATTGCTTCAAAATTTTCCCGGAATTGTCATTTGATTAAAACTCATACAGGTTTCAAAGACTCATTCATTGCATAGAAGAGAAAGCCTTAAAGTGAAAATAATGTCTTCAATTTCTTCCATTCTGTGACCAATTAAACGAAATAATTACAGGATATAATGTTTAAGTGTATCCTAACTTATAATTAATGCAAATAATAATTCATATGTTCAAAAGTTCATCAGAACTTAATTATAATCTTTGTCGTCGCCTTTTATTTATTCAAAATCTATTAATATTTATTAAAAATTTAATAAAATTTATTCTTTATTTATAAATTATTATATAATACAAACTTCATATTTTTTCAATTATTTAACAATTTATTTGAACCGATTATTTAAGTTATTCTTTATAACAACTGCATTAGAACCTAATGTTTGTCAATTCGAAGGTACATTACCTTCAGTTCATCCTGTAGTTAATTCAAATCTTGATCAAGATATGGAAAATTGCGCAATTCTTCACATTTAAAACATATAATTATCTGGAAAAAAAAGTTTTAATGATTTAATTAACATTTTGGTTAGTGTTTAGTTAAATGTCTAAAGTCTAAAGTAAATTCAAACATTGATGGATTAATTGACATGAATTTTAGGACTAATTCACAGAGATATACCATAACTGGTGGGTGGAATGATGCATGCATTCAGATAAATGAAATGAAAACGTGATGCTTTTTCCTTCGGTTACGTATTTAACAGCTGCAAATACCGTGACGTTATATTGAAGAAACAGTTCGATTGATTTTTCCACTTCAGTTCTATTAAATAAAGAACGGGTGTGTAGCACAGGGAATTCTGGGATGTTTGTTTGCCCATTCAAAGAATGACCGTTTAATTAATAATGGTATGGGAAGTGTTCCGACTGTTTTTTATAGTTAACTATTCGGATATGTGTCACTCATTTTGCCCATTATTCAGTTATTTTAGTAAATTGTATGCAAAATTATAACTCACACAATATTTAAATTGTTGCTCTCTTGCTCTCAAGGTTTTGGTTGGATTAATCTATAAAATGCTTGCCATTGGCTTTCAGTAAATTACAAAAACAACGATCAGTTTCCCAAATCATCTATCCTTTGAAATAGATATTTTTAGCTTTTTTCGCTTCATTTGTTCCTCACAAAGACATGTAAAAATCGATACATTTTTCAAATATCTCCCGCACAGTTCTCAGAAAAACTTATTAAAAACGTTGAAAATGAAGTATATATTATGGAAAGTAAAATTGAATGCATACTAAAAGAGTTTTTAATAAGATTTTTTGAATTTTTAGATTTAAAAATTGTAAAATTAATGAAAAATAATTGATCTTATTTTTCAAAATTGAAATGTCTTGAAATAATTTTTGTGTATATAAATTATTTTCTGAGTGAAAAATGGAGTATAGATAAAAATAAAGTGATCACTCGCTAAATGATATTATTTTCCTGAATGCAATGTCATATCATGTTTCTTTCAACTCAATTATTACTGTCATAGTTTTTCATAAAGTAATTATTTAGTGACATAACTGAAAGTCTGTATGAATAATCATTATTACTTATCTTTCCTGTGCTGTTATGCCTATAAAGTGACATTTGATTATTATGTATTATTATGACATGTTTTGAGTGAACAAAAATGCTTTCTTTTTTGCACTATGAAACTCAATGAGCCCAATAGTAATTCTTCACAGTTAATGATTAAATCATTCACATCTAATTATCATTTGTAAACTCACTAAATATTGTCATTAAATCAAATTTGTTTAGACTGAAGAATTATTTCTATCATAAATTTCGATATCTATTCTGAAAACTAGTATTTTTAATGTTAATATTTAGCCAAACTTTAAATCCTTGTCTGTTGTTTAATGGAATTTTAATCCTTGAAGTCTGAGACACAGGAAGCAAGTATTATACCATTGATTGCAAACTTGAGCGAACATAAGCATAAACTCATGAGCTTTTCTTAGCATTGACCACAACATCATTCAAACTCGATTTAGGCTGTACTTAGAATTCAAGTTCATTCAAACTATAAAGTATTGGAGAATGTTTTATAATCATTACCTAACTCTTGCTCTGTAAGCCTTATTAATAACATGTTCAATATAGTAAAGAATAGCTTTTAAACAGAAATAAATGAGTTTATTTTATGCGCTTTCTACAAATCAATTCAATAGAAACACATAAGTTTATGCTCACTATTACAAAAGCATAAAATTATTTCTCGAGCTTTGTTTCTAAATTTTAGTCATTAGTTTTTAAATGACTGCAAATTTAGATTTTTCTAATAAAATTCAATGACAAACTTGTGAGCATGCATTACAAATATGAAACAAATACTGAAGTTCAGTGTATTTCTGAATTAGGCTAAATTGAATTTCGTTGTAATGAATAAAATAAATTAATTAAATGATGCACTGAATGTGTTTTGGAAATGATGATTATTGCGATAGTAGGCCAACCAATTACATGAATTATATTATTCAGTCAATAGTAAGAGTAAAGGTAATTGACGTTCATTTCTTATAGAGATAATTAAGTTTATTCTATTCGCACAATTTATCGAACAGAAGGGGAAGTTTTCGGATAATTACTGTATTTTCCTTAGAATCATGTTATTTATAATAAGCAATAATTTGCAGTTTGAAATATTTTTCTTACTTTTTTCTAACTTTATCTTAATAATGTCCTATTATATAAACTCATTTAATGATAATTTTTTCCACTTTTGGGCATTCAAAACAACCTTTTCTTAACTCCTTTCAGAAATTTCTAAAGTAATTTCAAACAAATTTTTTTGTCTGCAATTCTTCTATATTGAAATAGAAATTATCTTATTTTGAATTATCTCATTATTCGACTTATGTAGAATCGATATGAATGACTTTCATTTAAGTGATGAATTTTATTTTAAATTCGCAGATCATTAATAAAAATTTGTCTTGTCTGAAAAAAAATTTATTTTTATCATATCTTACAGTCATCTATTGAGATTTTATCTACATTAGAATGTAGTATAACTCCTCTGCTACTATTTCCTCCATTTAAAAACATTGAATCATTTAACTATTCATCATTTATATTTTTGTGAGAAATTTTAGCTTTTTTTCGCATAATTTATTTAATTGGAATTTAAAATTTAAAACCATTCAATCCGATAATAATCTAAACAAATCTCTTAAAATGTTAAGCAAGACATAGGCTGACATTAATTAGTTATTTTGATTTTAATACATTCATAAATAAAAGTAAAGCAATTTTAAACTATAAAAAAATTGATATATAGATTAACATAAATTATTTCTAGCATTGAGTGTGAAAAAAGTCAATAAATTTGGAATATTTTTTCTTTTCGTTTGTGAAAAATAGGTCAAAACATTACAAGGAGACGAGAAATGCATTCAAAAAGAGATTAAAGACTTCACAGAACTAACTAATGGCACTTTCTTACATAAAGTCTGGCTTCAAATGTAAGATCTTATATAAAAAACTTGATATAAACTCGATATAAACCAAATTTTATCTATAATTGTCTTAGAAATAGCTGAATAAAAACAATGAAATTATTTTGTTTAGTGACCCACAGCCGCCTTTTCAGAACATTAGTACTGGCAATGAAGAAACAGGCAATCGAATAAGAAACTTAAGCGCTCTCTTAAACAATATAAAGGCATTCTATGAGAATGTTTTGGGCCAAATATTAGTTTTAAAACTGCCAGATGTCATAAAGATTGCATCAAATTCTAATGATGATTGTTCCAGCTGTGAAGAAATGCGTGTTTTACTCTTATTACTTTTGGGTTGTGCCGTTCAGTGCGAACGAAAAGAGCACTTTATTGATGGTATCAAACAATTAGATATTTCTGTACAACACGCGATTGTCGAATGCATACAACAAATCACTGATAATCCAGAATCGGTTTGGCTTAATTCTGAATGGAGTGTTTTGCCAGAAGATGAACACGAAAAAGATAGATTATATACTATTTTAGTTCAACACACTAATAAACTCGTTAAAGAAAGAGATGAATTATATCACCGTATCATCGATTTGGCCTTTGAATTGGATAATATCTGTCCGAACGCTTCCTCACAAATTAACTCAACATCTTCTCTATCATTGGAGGAAAGTTCTAATTCGCTATTTATTTCTAGTCCTAACATCTTGAATAGTGTTGGAGAACAAAAGTCACATTTATTGGTAGAATTGGCTGATGTAAAGTCCAAATTGAGAAGAGTTCAACAGGAATTGGAAGAAAAAAATGAGATCGTGTCAGAACTCAAAGAGATTCTCGAACAAAATAAAGAGTCTTGCAATAAGTTAAGACAAGACAATTTGGAGCTCATTCAAGAGGCGCGGTCTGCAAAAGCATATCGCGATGAAATTGATGTTCTCAACGAAAGGGTACGAAAAGTTGATCGCTTAGAAAATGAGGTTCAAAGATATCGCGACAAAATGAACGAACTCGACTTTTATAAATCTCGTGTCGAAGAACTGAGAGAAGATAATAGAATTCTTAGTGAAACTAAAGTTATGCTCGAAGAACAGTTGGATGGAAGTAGAAAGAGAGCCGACCAATTGCCTGAACTCGAGGCACAAATTCTCAAATTAAGTGCTTATACTAATGAACTCGTTATTCAGAGAGATTTGGATCGAAATCAAATTGAAGGACTAATTGAAGAATTAACTCATTTAAGATTAGATAAAAAATCAACTGCTGAAGAACTGGCGAAAGTTCAAACAGAATTAACTAATTTGAAATGTCAAATGAAAATAGAATTATTGAACCAGAACGGAGAGGGAAATCTATTCGAACAGATCAATAACGACGCGTCGAAGAGGGTCTTAAAACTTGAATTAGAGAATCAAAGATTGCAATCATTAATGGAAAACATTAAGAATAATAGAACGTCGGAAACAACACCGTCTTTATTCAACAATAATCATCAAAATTATAGCAATAGAATCAGTTCAGATGATATACCGAATGGCAATTATACGGATGACATGCTATCACCCGGTGATATGAGCATAACTAGTGATTCGGCATCAATTTCATTAACTGCAGACATAAATGCGAGGATAGAAAAGATTGAGAATGAAAACGAATGTCTTAGGAATACAGTGGAACGCGTCAAAATGGCTGAATCAAAGATAATAGAACTGGAAAAAGTACGAAATGATCTACAAAATGAACTGAAAGATCTTAAATCTAAAAGAAATGGAGATTCAATTAAATACGAACAAATAGAGCGCAATGCGTCTCAATTATTGACTGAAAATCAACGATTGCAACGCTTGATGGATAGTAAAGGGAAGCGTTACGAAGAAGCACAACATGAAATTCAAGCGCTTGAAAGTGAAAATCAAAAATTGTTGGCAACGGCAGAAACATTAAAATCGTCAGTCAAGCGTCTCAATGACTTAGAACGCGAAGTGACAAACCTTGAAGCCGAAAATCATCGAATCGAACAAGAGAAAAAATCGTCAGAAAAGGAAATCGTGAGGTTAAAAATGGCTATTGATGCCAAAGATAGCACTATTGATGACTACGCAACCAAATTGTCTACTATTGAACTTGAAAATAAACGAATCAAAAAAGATATTGAAAATAATTGCCAAACAAATACGAAACTTAAAGAATTGGAAAAAGAATATAAAGAAATATCAAACGAATTGTTTGTTTCCAAGAAAACAGTTACGACACTCAGACAAGACTTAGTTAATGAAAAAATAAAATCTCAACAATTGAGTTGTGAATTAGAAAGAGTTAGTAATGCACTGGAAAAAATTTGGCAACAAAAAGGCCATTTGGATAATACTGTTTCACTAAATACTGATCAACTTAACAAAGATTGGGCTAAGCTTTTAGAGGATGTTTTCGATGATATTGTAAAGAAATCTTTAGAGCAAAAAGAAATCAAAATAAGTGCACTTGAAAACAGTCTAAAAGAAACAATGAATAAGAACGTTGAGCTCAACAACACTATCCAATCACTGAAACGCCGCATTGAAACAACTGTTGATGAAACGCAGCCAACTATAAATCATAATTTGGTTTCTGAATTACAAAGAAAAGTCACGCTCTTTGAAGATGAAAACAAGAATTTAAAGAATGAAAACATAACACAAAAGGACACTATAAATGATACGATAGCAAAATATAAGACTATTGAATCTAGTTTTGAATCGTTGAATAGTAAGAATACTGAATTACAATCAGATTGGGCAAAATTACAAGTGGAAAATAGTTTAATAAAGTCTCAAAACTCATCACTTCTTAGTCAAACTGCTAACTTAGAAACACAAATCGTATCCATTCAAGAGACTAAAGATCAATTACAACAAAAATGTGAACAACTTGATAATAATTATAAAACTTTATTGAATGATCACCAAACCCTTCAGACACTTCATCAACAACTAACAGGCAAGAGAACTATTATCAATATTAATATTAGAATAACAAATGTTACCAATATTAACATTAGAAAAAGAAATATTTTCATTATTTCCAAGAGAAAGACTCCAATTATAGAAAATAAATCATTGATTAATGAGAGTATACTTGAGCGATCACTGATCTATCATTAGATTGTATTTATATTTTATTCACGTAATACTAATACGAAGAGGTCAAACATCCTATAACTAGGATCTAGATTTAGCGAAGATGTTAATCGCAAAACTTGTTGAAATATTAATATTCAAGATTTGATCCTATATTTGAAGTCCTTATAAATACAGTGAAATTGAATAAGTAAACAACTTATTTACTTATGCCTAAAGAAGGACAAAAGCTCGACCATATTTATGAGCTCAATGAGATTATTTTAATTTTAAACACTAAAACTTGACTCTATTTTTCTAACTTCGATCATTAAACGCTCTGTTCACCCTTAAGGCTAGATATTTCCTCCTAACTTATTAATCATTTTTGACTAAAATAACACTTAAGACATTAATTTTATATTTGTAAGAATAGGTTTTGTAACAAATTAAGTGAAATTATATCGAAATGTATTATTATGTGATCGAATTAATCGCTTCAATAATATTTAAAGCAAAATAATTTAGAACAAAAACTTAATTTAACTCTAATTTTATATATACTAGCATTAAATGTGATGCCTTTATTGAAGTTATTCTCGGAATCGTTTGAGTTTTATTAGGATTTGCTTTTAGCTATTCATTAATTTGATTTACGGGTTAAATATTATTTGCATTATAATAACGATTGTTTATTAATGATTCCGATATCATAATGGTTTGGATAATAGTCGGCTGAAATAGCTTCTGATTCAAAGCATATTTTAACCATAAATATTATTTCTATTTTCAAGTGGTTACCCAAAAACAGTAAAAAAGCAAGTTTTCAAAGGATATAATTTTGAATGAAAGCTTTTGTGAAACTAAGTCTTAAGTTTATTATAAAGAAAATTGCTTGAAATAAAATTGAAGATAATATCCATAACCTTTTCTGTAAAATAGAAATTTTATTCTTATGAAGTTTAATTAATTTGGTTAATAATTATTTGGTTAATAACTTTTAACTTTATTTCTTCAAAACAAGTCTTCTTGAATCAAATATTAATCAATTTAGTAATTGTAATATTGATATTATATTTTACAGCCGATTACGAAACTCAGTCGTCCAATAGTTCGTCCTTAAAATTGCTTTATAAAAATTTGAGAGCAGAACATAAGGCAGTTCAAGATAAACTTCAAGCATGGCTCGTATCTCAAGAGGAATTACAAAAAATGAAAGATGAAATTGAGAGTAGAGGCGATTCATCAAATAATAATAAAATCAATGTTGAAATGACAAAACTTGAAGAAGAATATAAAGTATTGAATGAAGAACATAAAAGACTCCAAACAGAATATAAAATGTTACAAAATATTTATAAAAAATTGCGAACAGAGAACAATGATTTAAAATTAAAGCACACAGAACTACAAGGAGAAACTGCCGAATGTAGAGACCGAATGTCATTACTTGATGTTGAAGTTTCAAAACTTTCAAACTATTGCGAAATGGTTGCATTGACTAATAATTCTGTTGAATGTCACCGAAAAAGATTGATTACTAACATGTCTAACTTATTGAGTCAATACCACGATTTGCTCAATGAAATCGCTGATGACAGTGAAAAACTTATTACTGATAAGATGCAAGACTTAAGTGCCAAAAAAGAAAAATTGGAGAAAATGATCAAAGAATATGACGTCACTCTAGAGAAGAAAAAGGTTGCGGTCACTAATCCGAATGTTGTTCGTCGTATTCATAAGTCAACAACTGATTTATGTTTATCGAAGAATCAAAATTCGAGAGATCGTAATTCTGCTCCAGTCGATAATCTGGTGGATGAAGCCATTTATGGCCGTATTTGGGAGGCAGAAACGCCTCCCCTTCCAAGCAATACAGCTATTTTACGTCCATTTAGGAATAACACATCTTCATCAACATTAAATTCAGAACAAAGCATTTCTAAACCTTTGGAAAGTAATAAACAAACAAAAAGTGATTCCATAACTCAGGTAATGAATGCGCTAACAATTGGCGCAAATTTCATAAATCACAAGATTTAGTTTAACTCTTTATTTATTAAATATTTAATTTAGACGAAAGATGAAATAGTAAAGCCTGAACGCAATTGTGCGATATCGCCAGTACCGCCCCCTCGACCTCCGCCAAGATTATCGACAACGATAGAGAATAAAATGACTATAAGTGTAATAACTAGTCCGACGCGCTCTTCGCCAATGAATAATAACACAAGTTTTGAAACGACTCCAAATAGTGGCCCAACACGTAATAACTCTTTTTTATATAATAATAATTTTACGAGAGGAACATTTAAAAGCAATAGTATTAATTATGGGAGTCCTGTGCGTCGACATCAACCACTTATGAACGGTCATCACCACATTCACCACTTCCATCACATGCATCCACATTCCGCCTCTCCTTCATTACATTCTGATTCGTCTTTGACTCCAGTTGAAGACTCAGAATTAAGTGATAGTGCAGCCAATCTTAATAATAGATCTCGTAATTTAAATAATATCGATAATGTAACTGTTAATAGCAATGCAACCAATTCTATTTGGTATGAGTACGGATGTGTCTAATAGTGTCTAATATTTGCATCTTTTATGTCTCGATGACTCTATTAGTTGCTTTTTGTAATGTAATTTTAATAAATACTAATGTATTGTAACTGTACTTATCTTTACTCAACATCTATCAATCCATCAAACATTGCGTAATCAATGTAACAGTCAATTGTGATGTTGAAGTCCATTTTTTTCTTCTTCTTATTTGTTCGATAAATTAATTCAATTTTCATAAGAGTCTCATAAAGTGTTGAAATAATGCCAAATTTTATTTAATCATTTCATTGATCAAAATTAATTTATATTAAACGCCACTTCAATACCTTAATAACATCTGGAATTTGGATTAATTTCAAAAAGAAATTTGACATTTAATACTCTTTAAAAATCTGAAAAATTTTTATCTCAATCAAAATTACTTATGTATTATTGACTTAATTTGAATGTTAATCGCAGAAAACAAATATACAGTAATAAACTTATGGATTCAAAATAATTGTATTGTTGAAATAGTACAGTATTATTGCAAATAATAGAAAATTGAAAGTTTAATAACTGTGATTGTTAAGAATGACAGGTTTTATGACAAGTTATGCTTAATTTCTTAATAATAAGTTTGAACAAATTGATGTCTAATTATGTATTAGATAAATATAACAATGAAATGAGTGCCCAATCTATATTATTATATTAAGCAGAAATTATATTAAAATATAAGGTAGTTGTATATATATATTATATTATTCCTAACTTAACTTATATAAGTTTATGTTAATAATAGTAATTATAATTATATTGAACATTGATATAATAAAATTATGTTAGTATAAACCGGATTATTACTTCATTCAACCCAATTCTCTATTTCTTTTTTTTTACTAACTATTTCAAACTTAAATTCTGAATTTGAATCCTCTTAATATTTCTTTCAAAAGTACTGTTAAGAATGTTAAGAATTCTAATATTAACTGTAAAATGATGTGAAATGCAATCCAATCAATCGATATGAAATGGATAACAGTTTATTGGTAATGAAAAAGAGAGAGGGAGAGAGAGAGGGAGAGAGAGAGGGAGAGAGAGAGCGAGAGAGAAAGAAAGAGAAAGCACGTCATTCTACTTGTAAACGA